>JAEQBH010004405.1:0-164000 GCA_016808115.1 Tetrastigma voinierianum | reverse complement strand
ATGGGGCAATCTCATGGAAGAGTGAAAAACAATCACTGATCGCTCATCCATGATGGATGAAGTTTGTTAAGCTTGTTTTGAAGCTTCAAGTCATGCTTTATGGTTGGCGGAATTTTGTCTGGGCTTGGTGCGTTGCTCGACTCTATCGCTAAACCTTGAGAATATATTGTGATAACACCGCAAATGCTTTCTTTCTAAGAATGGAAAATTTTCTGTGTGGATCGAAACGCATGATTTAAAGTATTTAGTTGTTAAAGAAAGAGTCTCGTAAAACAACAAGTGTCAATTGAAAAATAGACCACACTTATGGTTGCCGATCCATTAACTAAAGGATTACCTCCAAAGGCATATTTAGAACATGTTATATATGAGCTCAGTAATCCATAATATGTATGATAATGAATGGTGGTTATGTAATTACCACCATGATTAAATTGGAGCCGCTATTATTGTTTTCAATTATGGGTGCACGTTTATTGTTTGATAAACAAGAATCCGTCCCGATTAAAGACAAATTACATGGGCTATCGTATTATGGACTGGGCTAGTAAGGGTTATTGATATGTGGTGTATGGAAGGAAACATGACATTATATCATGCGATCGCCATGACTCACATTTATGATATAAATCGATACAAAAGATATGATATATGATTTTGGACGACATAAGTTTATTGAAATCGTGATCACGTGTCAAATATATTATAGTTTTCATAATCTGTTTAGTGGGCCAAGTGGGAGAATGTTATTTCCACATTAAAATTAAGTAGGTGGCCCACTAACCTAGTATTTAGCCAATTAAAAGAATACACACATCTTTAAACTCAAGCAGGAAGATATTTACCCCTTGATGGAGGGTAAATTATAATAAATATAATTCTATTATTTAGAATAAGAACGCTTATTAATAATAATTATATTTATTATTTTGGAATAATAAATATAATTTATTATTTAGAATTAAGAATCACATTAATAATAATCTTTATATTACTATTTTGGAATATAAACGTAGCTATTCGAATAACACGTTTAGAACTGTTTTTGAACGTGTATTCCTTAGCCCCTTCTCCTATCAATAAGTTATATATAGAAACCCCTTCATGTGCTTAGGAGCACTCTTCTATCAATTACGTAAAACAATTATGTGTATCAAAGTTTGGATAAGAAGAAAAGAGATCAAGGATTTAAGATCTATAAACTGAAGGGAAATCTCTCATGGCTGCGTGTTCTTCAAATCCAAGATGTGACCTATATTTTTATTATTATTATTTTATTATCATAGTTGAGTTTGAATTTAGATCTCGAATATTGTGTGTTAATTATTAAATCTCTCAACATTAGAATTAAGGGAGAATGATTTTGTTAGATTTAGTTATTGAATGAAAATTTTCTTTAAATAACCTATATACGTTGTAACCTATATATATATAATTATATAAAACTTATCTTCTTGTTTGAAGTTGTCAGTCTCTAGACCAAGGTAGGATTCAAATGATTATGATCTTTTTGTAGATTTTTCCCTTCTAATTTAGATGAATTTTTGTGATTTTTGTTGTTGTTAGGACAAAAAAATTAAGAAGAATGATTTGTTATATTTAGTTATTTAATGAAAAATTTCCATTAACCTATATACGTTGGAACCTATCTATATAATTATATAAAAATCATCTTCTTGTTTTAAGGTTGTCCTAGACGAATATGGTAGGATTATAATTATTATGATATTTTGTAGATTTTTCCTTATTATTTGATGAATTATAATTAAGGAGAATGATTTTGTTAGATTTAGTTATTTAATGAAATTTTTTTTAAATACGTTGTAACCTATATCTGACCAATAAAGTAAGATTCTAATGATTATGATCTTTTGTAGATTTTTTCTTATAATTTGATGAATTTTTTTGATTTTTTTTGTTGTTTGTAAGGAAAATAAAAAAAAAATTAAGAAGAATGATTTTTTTATAATTAGTTATTTAATGAAAATTTCCATTAAATAACCTATATACGTTGGAATGATTAGAATTAAGGAGAATGATTTTTGTGAGATTTAGTTATTTAATTTGTACTTTCATTAAATAACGTATGTACCCGTATCTCTATATTTAACAAAAAACATAACGGAAAGAAAAGAAGAACCAATTTTCCTTGGTATATGATTTTTTTGTATCCCTTATAGTTCCAAAAGGAGCCTTTTGTTTATAGTGGAAAATGGAGACGTCTCTGACAGCAATTCCAAGCTACCTTGTCCATATCGCTGTTTCCAGATTCATCCGATCGCCATTACGGCACTTTTTCTCAGTATTCTGTTCTTCTAATCGCCCGCAGGTCTGTCTTCTTCTTCTTGGGAAACCGACGGCTGATTCCTACTCAACGCCGTCGATAGCTTTCAAATACATTCACGACATCGCTCTGCCTCCCTCGTGAGGAGGTTTCCATAAGGGATTATCGATGCCGGAGAGCAGAGCGGAAGCCATAATCCTTGACAATGACCGCTTCTTCGTCGGATCAATTTCTGAGGCCTCGGCTGTTTCGACATTGGGGCAGCAGCAGTGAAAGTACGAGAGTGGTGTTAATTCTGGGGGTCAACTGCCACGCCTGCCACCGAGGCTGTGTTAATGACGGGTTCTTTTTTTCGGGGATACGAGTATCAGCAATTTATCAGGGAGCTTAGCAGATTGACTAGGCAGATTCTTCCATTTTCTTTGCTTTTATTGGTTGTTTTCATTAGACAACATTTGCAAGGTACTTACTTCTTTCCTCTGTCATTTGCTTCTCCTCTCAAACCATCTTCATCATGATGTGTGTGTTTTTTGGGTTTCAGTGAAACTTCATACGTACAGAACATCTTTTTCAAAAATTCTATTCATGGTCGTAGCTCTGGTTTAAAAAATTTCAGAACCTAAGCCTAAGTTGTTTATCTTATGCAGTACCTCTTGTTGGACATTTCTCGACTAACTTCTTCGATCCATTTTGACCTAATTTTGTTGTTGTGCAAGATATTTCAGGTTTCTTTTGTTACTTGATTTGGATTGCTCTAGTGATGTTCAAATCAAAGATAATTTAAAAACGCAGAAAGCTCTAGTTAAAGCAGACTTGGTTTGGCTTTAAGTTTGTTTTAAGCCCGAGAAATAGTTTACCTTATTATTTGAGCTTTTTTTTCTTTTTTGGTTTCTGATAATGGAGAAGCTGGTTTCTGCAGGGGAAAGAAAATCTGTTCTCGCATACCACTGCCGTGTTAATGATTCATGTGATCTATAGTTTATTGCATGGTATGGGAATACGACCTCACCCCCTGCTTTGCTTCCTCCAAAGCAATACTCCATTCCTGCCATGCTATATACATCATCATGGTGAATGGTAAACACAGCAAACTGGTCTTTTATCTCTAATTTCTTAGAAAAAGCTGATGCCTTGAGTAGCTATAGCAATATGTTATGAAAATTTTCTGATAAAAAAAATGTTGTGAAATTTATACATAATTGAGATTGTGCTTGAAAGTAAAATTGTCACCTTCTGGATGTCACTAGCACATAAAAAATAGAGGCATCAGGACAATGACATGGACTTAGATTGCTAAAATAGAAGACCGTTAGCAGATAAAAATTCAAATAGATTGATTTAGCTGAGATGACTTCAAGCAGACGTAATCCACTTTATAAAATTGGAACAAATTTGACAACATTGGTGACATTTTCCATTCCCATAGTTACAATAGAGACATGTTATGTTGAAATGAATGGTTCTCATATCAACAGCACCTTCGCTGATCATTGCAATCCTGTTCTTTAGATTACATTTCATGGGTCCGTTTTAGTCTAATACCATTGCTTTCTGTACCATCCATCGATCAATAAGTTTGGTTGGATGTTAAATTGATGGATTGATAAATTCATGGCACATACTACTCAAAAGAAAAAAATAAAAAAATTCATGGCACATTGTCAGTGTTGGTTTCGTTTTTCAGATACTATGGTGCGCCTAGCAGCAATGGCTTTAAAGTGCATGCTTTTGATATACTACAAAAATAGTAGAGGTCGTGATTATAGTAAGCAGGTAACTTAAATAATGAATTTCCAGAAGCAGGTAATTTATGCTTCTAATTTTTCTTTTATATTTACTAGAGCTTCTTAACCATAGATTTTTTGTTTTTCCAGGGTCAGATGCTTACTCTAGTTGGGTATGTATCATTGTTGTATCAAGGCTCTGTTACTTACGCCAGTCTGGTATCGACTCTTTTGAACAAAGAATATGGAAGCCTCTTTCTTCATTGACTACAGGGTTGTATTTAACCTTTAAGCTTCCATCATTTGTTGACAAGGTATGTTTTCTATTGATGTACAACTAAGATTTGGGACTTTCATGCTTTTCTTCTGACTACCTAAAATTCCCTTGAAAGCATGAAACTTAATTTCAAGTTGCCATACTAAAAGCAGAAAAATTGAAGTGCTCACTGGTCAAGTGGAGTGGTTTTGCATGACATATTCTTGTTATTAATAATATTAGATACACGATTTCTATTTTTCTATTAAAAAAGATGACTATTCATACTATCATGATTATTATTTAGATAGGGAATACAGATTGTATTGTTCAGCAAAAGAAAAACCTGAAGGTATATATGATGTGTGTGAAGAAGCCAAAAGAACGGTGTGGAAGCACAAAAAATCAACAATTATACTCTACCTAGAGTCTAACCACCACAAAACTAATGCTGTAAGGGAACAATCCTCTATATATATATATATATATATATATATATATATATATATATATATATATATATAAGAAAGAACGTATTGCTTGGTTCCTATTTCATAAATTCCCAAAGCTCTTCCATTCCTTTTCCTTCAAATAGTTCAAAACAAACATGATGGAGTAACCATCCAAGCTTCAGTATTCATGCTAACGGAATGTTGATGCAACTTCTCGAGAAAGACATCTTACTTTCCTAATTCCTAATCATGGAGCTATTGTGTAAACCAAGGGCCCAACTACTACCTTCTCATATTTTTTTTTCAAAGGAGTTTCTTCACACCATCCATCCTTCTAGAACTATACCTTGCTCTTGACAACAGGATTTAAACCTTCCACGCCCTATATTGGATTTACAACTTGTACTCTTCCAATTAGTCCATAAGGTTGAACGCCTAGACCCTACAATCATACAAGCTTGTTACATGAAAGGTGCTAAAACCAAAGCAAGCCAACCTTGGATAAACGAATTTCAAAGATCTTAGGCAAATAAAAAAAAGGTTTTCTTGTACACTCATCAGAAAATATTTCTAGATCCTTACACACTCCCTCTAAAGGATTAAGGTAGTTGGTGCTTCTATTGAGTCTCTTGTAAAGAAGGATTTGAAGTTTTCATCTTTTATGAGGCCACAGCTAAAGTGAGGGTAGGTTGGAGATGCGATCTAGTTGGAGTTGTTAGAGAGGAATATAATATTAAGATGTTCATTGCTTATAGGGTAGGTGGAGGGGCTTACCACAATCTTTTCCGAATGTGGATTTTGTCAAAAATTTAAGGCAACCACTGAGGCAGGGTAGGGTGTAGCCTCTTTGAGCATAGACTTCTTGTTGTCCTCTTGGAAAAGTGGAGTCCGGAATTGGGATGTTTTCACAGAGAAGCCTATGCCAAGGAGGCTTGGGTGAGGGTAGTGGGACTTCCATTGCACTTGAGGTCCCGTGAGGTGTTTAAGAAAATTGGAGATGAGTGTGGTGGTTCCCTCCTAGTGGATGAAGACGTGACTTCCTACTCTGAGCTTTAATGGGCAAGAATATAATGAAATTGATGGGGAGGGATTTACCTAGCTCAAATCAGATTGTGTGGGGGAATGGAGTTATGCTGTTCAACTATGGTGGGATATTCCACCTTGGGTAATTAAAATGATGCCAACAAGAGGGGCTTTGAGCTTGGGTTTGTAGAAGCCCAAAAAAAAAAAAAAAAAAGTATTTATGAGCCGCTTCACGGTTGTACTAATGAGATGGAATAAGTGCAGCGTATTACAACCAATGTTTTCAAAGGCGAAAGCACAAGACAAGGCGTTTTCATGTCTATGAGGCGAGGTAAAGCCTATTACATTATATAATTATAAATGCTTTATAATATATTAAAAATAATATATTAATAAAATAATTGAAAATTTTGAATAAATACTAATAACCATTTTCTGAATATGTTAATATCCATTTTTCTAACATATAATAAATTATTTGAATGATTATAATATAAAATAAATTATAATTTTTGGAATATGGATTAAATGTTAAGATTCATTTTGACGATCATTTTAAAATAATTTTCCAAAATACCAAAATAATTTATTATTATATTTTAAACAATTTTTAGAAACAAGTGACCAAAAATGTTAATTTTTATAGAATTATCCAATATAAAAATAGAATTGTTCATATTTTGATAAAAAAATATAAATATCCTTTATAAAAAATAATTTATTTTTAAAAGTTTTTCATGCCTAGGTGCTCAGCGCGCCTGGAGAGGCGCATTCCCAACGCCTTTTAAAACGTTGATTACAATTGAGAGATAGGATATGCTGTAAGGAGCAAGGCTTTAAAGAGATGATCAATACAAAGTGGATGATTTTACAACTGAGAGGTCTTTTTGCTTCAAGCTGGTGGAAAAATTGAAAGAGTCGAAAAGCTGAGGCTAGAAAATCCAAAAGATTTCTTTTGGGGAGATAGGGGGGTGAATTTGAAAAGGCATCCACTCAGAAATCGAAGACTATTTGTGGCTGATAGAGACAAGGGAAGTTCGGTGTTAGATATCTTCTTCTTTTGAACGAGGCTCGTTGTAAGTTGATCTTTACTCTTGATAATGCCTTCAACTATTTAGTGTTTCAACTTAGTTACTCTTGATTCTTCTTTGCGCATACAAAAAGAATGAGTGTTATCTACAAGTAACAAATGAGAGACCTCCACACTCCCTCCAAATCTTCCCTTGATCGAGAAGCCTTAAATAAAACCTTTCTTTGCCCTGATAAGAATGTGGAGAGAACCTCTATGGTCATGATGATTATATAATGTACTACGGTTTACATTGGCTCAATCCTCTTGAACTTTTGTAGAAACCTGAAAGCTATTCATTGACAAAGACAAAGAAACACACTACACAGATGCACCATTTGATCTAGGTTATTCATTGGGAGCCAAAACCCATTTTATCCAATATTTTTAGAACAAAACTTCAATAATGTGATCACAAGCCTTTTCAATGTCCGAACATTGAACAAAGTCCATTACCATTGAACAATGTCTGATCTTTTCAATGTCAAACTCCAAACATTATTATTTTCTCTTAAGATAATATTCGTATCATCATTATCATTATTGTTATTTATTTTTCTTATCATCTTATCATAGAGCTATTATCGTATTATAGTTTGCATTATTATAAATTCTTATATTTTTTGGATATTAGGTTCAATCATTCTTTGTCGCATTGGGTCGCTTATCTCTCGCGTAACGAGGTGGCTATGGGTCTTATGCCACAACGTGCCTGCTGGTCCTTTTTGAGTTAGACATCTTTGAAAAACTGTATGCATCTTTTTTTTTTTTGCTTATAAAGAGAGGTCTGCATGTATTTATGTATGCACTAGATTACAAGATTTTCCCTTGGAACCTTTTTAACCTATTCTACCCATGGGCTATGTTTCATGGTTTTGTGTTCTGAATGTTTTAGGCGCTTGATCCTCACATGAACAAATTACGTGATATGGGGACTTTGACTTAAAAATGAGCTCAATACTAGGTACGGAGACTCGGGGGCAACATAATAAAGGGAGAGATGAAAACAATCAATTAGGACTTAAGATATCTTGGATAGAAATTCTCCTTTTCTTTATTTGCATATTTTGTTCTTATTCGGAGATGGTAAAGAAGTTGATAGAAAAAAAAAAGAACAGTCATATCTAAAGCAAATTAAGAGTATCGAAGGATCACACACCAACAGTCATATTGTGTTGTGGTGGTAGGGGTCGTTGAATGAAGTTAGAGAGTTCAAAGGTGAGCCGCTACTTATCCACAATTGAATAATCTTTAGGAAGTCAAATTAGCACCTGGTCTAATTGTATAGCCCTTGATCGATATAAAGATCCTTGGTAATCCTTTCGGGGCTTTGTTTAGAATTCTGATAAGTCAGATACATAGTGGAAACTCATTTATCGCATAAAAGCAACCAAAGCCGGCTGGTCTCGTATTGTTACTTTTTCTTAAGATCTCCAAGCTCCCGATTGAAGTTAACTTTACCTTAATTGCACTCTCCTTGCCATCTTTCTACCATGGTTTTTGGCTGATTTGGATAGGCTTTCTGAAAACACAAAAATGCTTTTGAAGATGGTGTTCGGCTTGTTTTGTGAGACTATAAGTACCTCCATTTTTTTCGTTGGTTGGAGTTTAGCTATTTAGTAAGTGATGGGTCTTTGTCGTGGTGTACTCCATTTTTTCTCTTTGGTTGAAATTTAGCAATTTAGTAATGTCGTTTGTAGGATTCATAGATTGGATGGGTACCCAAAGGAGGGAAGGGCCTTACAATTTCTCGATTTATATGTGCTGATGTACACTTTCGTATTCTTTGAGGCTATTTTTGCTCCTCCTTTTAATTGAATTCATTATATATATATATATATATATATATATATATATATATATATATATATATATATATATATATATATATATATATATATAAATTGACAAGTTCGATAGGTTACCTTTTTTTTGTTAGACCATAAGGTGTCATGAGCGGGTCCGTGCATATAAGGAAGACGCCTTTAAACCATACTACACTTAGACTAATTCTCGTACGAGCCGAGAGAGACCACAAGGGTGGTAAAGCCCTACCACATAACACAACTGCATTCCTAAGACTCAAACTTGAGATTACTGGTTAAGCTAGGAGAGACCCTAACCATTTCACCTACATGTTTGGTGGTTGGGTAGGTTACTTTTTATCAGGGTTAATCTTCTACCTTTTGCTAGATATATCTCTTACATATGTTTAACCTTGTTGAACTCATCCTCAACCTCATCCCAAACTTAAGAATGCTTTGAAAATGGTAGTGAGGAGGCTAAGGTAAGTGGTGGGGAGGTGGCCCACCCTACATTCCACTCTATAGTCTACACTTCACTCACCCATTCCCTTAAAATATCAATTCCACAAGGTAGCTTGCCTTGTTTAGGGATATGCAACTAATTTAATTCACACTCACTTCAATCACCAAATCAAGACCCTCAAACCGCCTCTTTTTATCAAGAGGCGTTGTCGAACCTAGAAAATTGGTATCAATTTTCAAAATACCTCATGAACCTCCAAACCCTTGCATGGATGTAGGTAACTATTAAATGTCAGATTTCATATAGATGAAAAGGTGTTAGTCACATGTCACATACTGCAGGGACTCTCAAGCTTACTTCATTAAGAAAGTTTGGTTGCCCCATTTCAATACTTTGCATGTTAGAAACAAGATCTAGGTGATGGAAGAGGTATTGCTTTATTTCCGACGTCGTGCTAAGTGGGTGGTAATTTCACATCTATTGCTTCTTTAGAACAAAGTGCATAGTAAGAAAATTTATCGGATTCGATTAGACAATTAAAACCTCTCACCAATATAAATTGTGATTATACCACCTAACAAATAAAAAAAAAAAAAAAAAGAGAAAGAAAGCAGTTTTCTGATGCTTGATTAAATTTTGGCAATTTTTTTTTTATGTAATAGATCCTTTTGTCTTATTATTGCATGGTAGTGTTGCAATCTAAGTTATTAGTAATTTAATGCAAAGTCATCAGAGCCTAGATTTAAAGGTATGTCGAGAATATGCATGCTCCAATTTTGCTTCGCTGTGTTTATTGGTTTTGTGAAGACTGCCACGTATCGGTAACCGTATCCCTAGTTCTATAAGGATAATGATTTTTAACTCCTTTTTTCTCTTTTTTTTTCGTTTTTTTAAATACTTCCTATTTCATGCATTAAGGTGTTATATCTACTCTTCATGATCTTTAGCCAAACGCTCTTCCATCTGATAAACTATGTCGCATAGCTTGGAAAAGTCACTGCGCATTCTCTCTATTAACACCAATTTAGCTTATTTGACGAGGACACATCAGATAAAAATAAGAACTATGGGTGGATGGAAGAACATTTTAATATAAGCAAGCCTAAGACAAGATTTATCACCCGTTTCAATAAATTACGAGCGAAGATATTGAGGGGTGAGAATTACTAAAAGCAAAATCGACATCCCTGGGTTCAATGATCCATGAAGAGAGGAGTGGTTGCTTGTGTAAAAGTCTAAAAGGAAGAAATATGAGAAGGAATCCTTGTCATATGCACTGTGAAATAAAAAGTCAAGAGGAGTATAAAATTTTTAGGGGGGCATTGTAGCACAACGGTGCCAAGGAACTTACCTCCAAACTAGGTCATTGGTTCAAACCTCATTAGAAACAATTTTTTTTTCAAATTTTCAGGGGGGCAAACTGATTCTCGTCCTTCTTACTTAATTCAATTTGTTTGTTTTTTATGCAAAAAAGAAATGGCAGAAGGAAAATGATTCTTTTGTGTAGAGAAGAAAAACACACAATCGCTATAGATTATGGATGGCTGAAAATCCCATCTTTTGTTCAAGGCTTACAACCATCGATCAAGAAAGATTCCCTAATTGTCAAAGTTGATACCGCTAGAGCTTTGGTGAAGATATCTAATCTTTTGAAGGCTTGATAAGTATGTTAGCCGAATTATCCCTTCCTCACTTTACTTATAAAAAAATCCTTCTTCCTCATGCTTATATGTTTTTATCTTATCATGATGATTGTAAACTCTTAACAATATATGGCTAATCTAGTCATTGAATACCTTATTAGGTTTCTTAGTTGGGCTTCTCAATTCTCTTAGTACCACCAACCATATTCCTTGACACATTGCCTTGTGCTCTATCTAGACCTCGCATTTCGGTAATCGCTTCGTTGATGCAACACTATGTTGCCGCCATGTGATCGCATTTTTCCTACTCATAAACACAATATACTCTCGATGTTGATTTATTGTTAATTATTGATCCCATCCAATCAATATTCATGAAGACATTTCGCTTCGCTTGATGTCTTCAAGTATAGATGTTTCCTGGTATCATCTTGTGGCATCTAGGATTCAACACTTCCACCTCATCTTAGATCCAATAAACACCGATGTTTTCTTCATCAAGATTCTTATTGAGTTCCATAAAAACTTAAATATTATTCTCTTCAATGAACTTCTAGTACTCGATTCCATCTCTGATAGTCCCGAGCATGCTCCTCAAACAAGTCCAACGATGCAAGTGATGTGAGTGTGTTGAAGTATAGAGGACAAATGCATTCTTAACATAGATCATGGAGAATACTTTCACTTTATACAATTCTCGAACTGTCGCCCTAATTTTCAAATGTCCTATTATTTTTTTGCCTTTCGAATTGCTCATAATAAGTATAAAGGAGTAATCTACCATGCTTTTTTTCTTTACCAACAAAAAAATCTTGCCATCTTAAAAGTGTCTTTCTAATCAAAGAGGGGGAAGTACCCATATCACGCCAAACAAAGAGCACAAAAAATGCCATAAGAACTTCTGCCTTTCTTATAGTGGATGGAAGTATGATAAATCATTTTTTCCCGTATAAGGCAAAAAGAAGCATCTATTCATAAAAATCAACCCTCATTTGAAGATGATATAAAGTTACAAACTTATACCTACAGCTCACAAGGAAAAAAGGACTCCATTCTAAGAGTGTTTCAAATAACTTCTACTTGAAAAACATTTTGTCTTCTTCTCTCCAATCTTGTGGGGTAATCTTAGTAGAAGTCCTATTCTTTTGATCGTTCTTTTTTCGGCCCTTTTCCCGAAGATGAGTCTCATCCTTCGATTTTATCAATAGAACTTTATCATCTGTGTCCTTACTTACTTCCGTTGCACCAAAAGGAAATACTCCATAGTTTCCACCTCAAATTGTTGAGCTGCATAAAGAAGCTAGAAACATGACGACCCCATCTGATGATAAGACTTTAAACCTCCTTCCATGCCTTCTTGGAGAAAGATATCACAATAAGGGAAAGAAAATGCTCAATGGTTTGTCATTGCAACTTTCCAAAACTTCACCTTCATCCCCATAGATGCCAACTCCACAAAGGTAAATTATTTCTAATCCTTTCTTCCCATATTTGCATCTAATGATTTTCTACAAAAGCCCCTTTTCACTAACACCAACTCCATTTTCATATTAGGTTATGTTGAGCATCAAGAAAGCCTGACACTAAACCATCCTTTCTTTTGTCTAAATGAATGATAAATCATCTTACTAATTATTATGGCTTCCTTTTAGGCCCCTTCTTAAAGAAAATGTGTTTGACTTGCTCTAATGCATTTTTATCTTCATCCACCACACCTCTCATCGAAAAATGCATTAGTAATGCAAAGAGAAAAGCATACCTTCAACTAAAGTCTCACTGAGTTGGAATGAAAAATCGAAACCCTCAAAAGCTCACTCCTTGTCAAGGTGCGGTGCATGCAGAAGGAACAAAACGATTGGCTCGCACCGACACCCACCAAACATCCTAGAGATTCTTAGATTGTTTTACTCCCGCCTTACTCTCAAAAATCTTCATCCTCTCATTCTGGATTGCAAATTCGATAGAGAAGCTAATGTATTTTTTGAATTGCATATGTACTACATAAAGCAGTTGAGGGAAGATGTTGGAGAAGTAGCATAGAGCCGATGCAGCCATCAAAAGTTGGAGGACCATGCAATAGCAATTCATAAGAACAAGTTAGATCCACTTTGTGAGTTCATTTTAAAATTCTCTCCCGTAATATCGCACTTTTTAGTCAACTTAATCAGCAAAATCACTTAAGGCAATTTTCAATTTTATTAGATTTTAAGTTTCTACAATCCTAAGAGGAGACAAGAAAAGGTAGAAATAAATGTAGTCCCGTCGAGTGGAGGTCGACCTAGTTTCTCTAGCATGTATGCTCTCACAATTTCCAGACATGTCTCAAGTGCCATTTCTAGTTCCATCTTCACAGATGTGTGTGTTTATCATTTATGAACCTTGCCACATAAATTGTATGCACTTTATGTTTCGCTATCTAGGTTCCCCTCTAATTACCCCTATATTTTGCTTCGATTTTGTATATAATTCCTTGAGCTGGATAGGGGATCATGTTTTCGTGCTCGAGCTGCAGAGGACATGCCCATTATGCAGCCTTCGTAAACCACCCGGCGCATATCGCATTATATGGCAGGAATCCGCTATTTTAAAATTTTACTTTTCAAAGATAACAACTCGTGCAGAGTAATTTATTTATTTATTTTTGAGTTACTATGTTCGAGTTTTAGGCCATCGAAGTGGGGACCCGCATCAAGGGAGGTGTATTAGTATCTCTCATTGGCTGTCAATGGATAAAACCGACAAGGGTAGCTTATGACATCTATCGTCTATAGAGTGCTTATTTCGTTAGGGAGGATTATATGTTATTAGGACTTTTCTCAATGGATGGGTCGGCTCTCGACAATCTTTCTTTCTCTCACACATTATCAAGCCGATAACATTATGATTATGGTTATGATTATGATTATGATTATGATGTGGACATTCGCTTGATCTCGTCATCTCTCTTCTATTGAATTCTATAGGCTTTATGACTAATTATTATGCTATTAACTTGAAACATTGTTTCATCTCTTGGCGGGTTTTTAGCAATTTGTATCATGAATTTATCGACCTATTACAAGTTTCGGGATCAATATGTACTAGTTTTTGTTTAAAAAACAAATGTTTATCGACTATTCCGCATATGGTAAAATGTAGCCATAGAAAACGTATAACACCTGTGTTCATAAAAATCAAATCCCACCACTCCAAAAGTGGAGTCACTAAATCAACACCGATTAATATGGGGATCTCGCCTTGCAAGCTGCCAAATGGCGTGAGGGTCTCTGCATCCTATACACATCCCAACACCAATTCACCGGGATAAACCTTCAAAGAAATCCACGCGATATTTTCTTCACATAGTATCAAACCAAAGAGCAAGATAAAAATAGAGTGTGAAAGATACAAATAATCATATATAATATATTGGCCAACATTATTGGGGGGGATTGAAAGAAAGATGTTACAAAGGCAAAGATCCATCATCAAAAGATGAAGCTGCACAGCTTCTATTCAAGCAGATAGATTCGACTCGGTTTTGGATCTTCGAATATGGAAGTTCGTGAGGCGAAACTTGAACTTTTGGTGGATTGTGGTGGCAAATGGACAGTGATGTATGTCATTGGATCGCTTGGTACTCATTTTCGAGGGTAGATGTGAATGTCGTGGTCAGGGAAACAGCACGAAGATTAAATAAGAGGTACCTGATGGGATAAACTTCGCTACTTCTTCAGCCCTTTCGTCCAAGTATATTACAGTCCCGCATAGTGAGTTGATGGTATTCTACTATCTCCTTAGGAAGCGGTTCACGCGCGTATTATCGGTTCTCTCTCGTGCCGCCGAGCAGCTTCGATTCTCCACAACCGTGCGGCCCTCCTTAAATGGTAAAGCAGAATTGTTTCCAAAACAAGGACGTAAGTAAAAGTTGATTATTTGTTGAGATAAGACATTTGCTTCCGAATGAAGAGGAAGCATGACTCTTCAATAGCAAATCTTGAAGTATGAACATCCTTTAGGCTTTTTGAAAAACAGCTTTCAAGAAGCATACCTCCAAGGCATTACCAATGGTGCCACTGATATAGTTAAGGGAAGACGAACGCATCCATTCCTTCGTATTTTAGAGTGCCCATTTTTTGATGACCTCGTGTGAGTGATATTGGTTATGGTGTTGGAAATAATTAAAATTCAAAGGCACATACGATCGTATCAACTGAATCGAAGGTATAGAGGATGATTCAACCACAAAAGGAAACTGCATAAATTGGAAGAAAGGCTTCAGCAATTTTTTAATCACAAATTCAAGAGGAGGTTAGCAAAATCCCGATTTTCAGCATGTCTTGCAGAGTCACCGCTTCAAACAATGTTTTATGGTGGTATGCTTTTAACTTCTTTTTATACATGCAATTTTGATTATTGATTCACCCTAGCCCTCAAGCATCGTACTGTGCCTCCCCCGGGCCATGAAATTCTGCAGTGTGGTTCACAAAGTTGTTTGGCTACATTATCATCTCAATAATAGCTTTAGCTTTCCCTCTCCAGACCCCCCCAAACCATATTTAGATTCATTTGAACCTTCATAGAGGTATACCATAAGCTGCTGAACTCTATATTACAAACACAATTTTCGCCTCAATTCAAAATTGACAAAAAGGGTCTCATGGAAGAATTTTCTTCTCGAATATATATCAATAAATTTCGCTCATGACCAATGTTATCTATTTCCATTATGAAGAAAATGTGTGTACAATATGTATGCATGTGTGACTATACAAGCATGCGCACAAACACAATCCTTTTAAGATAAAATAAATATATACTTGCGCGCATATATCACACACATCCTTTAAGATAAGAAAAAAAAAAAGAATATGCTGAAAGTACCAATAGAAGGAGCACACGTCAAGATACAGAGTACCCGAGCAAAAGCTCCCCAATGAGACAACCAACAAAAAAAAAAAAAAAGAAAAAAAAATGCAAAATAAGTTTTAAGGATCAAGAACCATGACCCAGGCAAGATCAAGAGGTTCAATAGTTAACAATGGTTCAACTCTCCAATCCAAACCCGACATGGCCCTAATTTCCTTCAGAGAGTGCATATTCTCGATTAAAAAAATGTGGTGCTTGGGAATTGCTCTTCTCATTGGGTGTCTTAGGCTATCCTCATTTGGAGTATTAAATTTTTAGGTTGGACCTATTCCTTCATTACTAAAGAGTGGAGAAGAGTTTGGAAATCAGGTCCTTTGTTTATTTTTTCTGCAATTTGGAAGGCAAGGCATGACATTATGTTTAGGGATGAGGGGTTGTCCTGGCAAAAGGTTAAGTGTTTTTTGTACATCTTCTTTGGTTGAAAACCAATTTGTTTTTGTTGATGGTCCCATGACCCTTGTGAATTTCATTGATTGGGTGTTCAAGATAAGGTGTGGAAGTTTTTATACATGATTTTTTTGGTTTTCTTGTGAGGGGGAGAGTATATCCTTTTGTACCTCTTCACAATCTATTCAAATGGGGCTCTCTTTTCTAATTACGCTTAACTTTTTACTTATTAAAAAAAATTAAATATATAAGGTCTGAGAAAAAGAAATATATAAGGAGCACCAAGAGGTAGGCAAAGGAGAAGCAATAAACAACAACCTGCTAGATTTTTAGTTGATGGATAATCTTTCAGTTCCCTTTTCAAATCGAAAGCGCCTAGAAAAGGTCTCCTAACCTTGATCTCACCACTTTGCAAACCCTTGAAGCCTCCAATTTTCTTAACTAGGAGTCAACTTCTTTCTCTCAAGCCAACCATAGCAAACCTAAGTACTATTAGCAGACGGTTCTTGTGTTAGATCGACAAAGCCCTTCCTTTGGACACTACGCCCTTCCTGCCACAAGTCTTCCATTGGCCGCTTCTGAAGACACCTTCATCACACCCGATTAGGGTATGCACTCACGTTAGGGGACAAGGGGCTGGGTCCTTGCTTAAATCTAGTTCTGTAAAACCCCTTTAGCATAGTATCTAGGTTGTGGCAAAGGATAGACTTCAATCTCTTTTAGCCTATCCTAACCTCCATTCCAACTCGGGAATCAACTCGCAAGCTGCGTAAGGTTGAAGCTCCATCGAAGTTTCACACTCAACCCATATATATATATATGACTAGCTTGTTTGACAACATTGCTCTCAAGTTGACTCTTTATTTGGATTTTTTTTTTGGGACGTGAAAGGGACATTGCAATGTCTTTTCACTTTTTGTTAAGGATACCTAGGTGACAGATGTCTTGGATGATAAGACCTTTAATTGAAACAAGAACCCTTACTCAAGGTCATTTAGAATTTGCTTTCAAATACGTTGAGTGAGGGTTGCGTCAAAGACAAAACATTCTCTCTTCAAATCTTATTATAAATCCTTATGTTTACAAGACATTTAATTATTAAGAAAAGTATGGCGTATAAAGGGGTCTTACTAAATTGATTTCTTTCGCTCAAAGGGTAGTGTGGAAGAAAGTTTTTTAATGGAAACTGTAAAAGACTAGCCTTGATTCTTATCAAGAAGAAAAAAAAAATGATCAGCCTTTGATTAATTTTTGTTGTTGAGCAAGTTTTTTTTGAAGAATTTGCAAAAACCTCCTTTTCCATGTTGATATGACTCCGATCTCGTAATGCCTCTTTTCCTTATATTTGATTTTCTGAGCGTTTTTTTCTTTTCACACAATGACAAAGTAAGGTATTATTAAAGTAGTAAAGGCACAAAGGAAGGATGAAAAATCCTCCCAAGAAAAAAAACCTAAAAAAAAAGCATCTAAAAACTAAAAAGGCCCACACCTTTGGAGGATTTTTTTAGGTGCCTAATCCAACTTAGTAAGTCCAAATAATTTGGGACACGATCTAAAGTCAAAGCAATGCAAAACATGCAAACATCAAGATTGAGGGGTTTGCAAGCTCTTTTGAGTTGTAATTGTTATTGGTATTTAGCTCCTTAGGTGGCGTTTGTTTTTTGACTTAATACTGAAACTAAATAGCTTTCAGCATTAAGCTGTTTGTTTTTTTTAAATTTCCATGACTTATTGCTGAAATTTTTTTAAAAAGTTCTGAATAGAAAAAGTGAAAATATTTGACTTTTTCTATTCAGAAAAAGTCATTTTTCATAAAAATAAGAAAAACTCAATCATTGCCAACAAGAAGAAGAGCTAGCAATATACACAACTAGGAATGACAACGGGAGGGTTCGAGACGGGACGGTCTCATCCTCGAATCCCACTGCTTATTTATTTTAATTCTCAAACTTGTCTCATTTAAAAATAAAACATGTATGATGGAAAAATTTCAAACTCGCCCGTTTACATTTTATTTTTGCTTTTATTTTTTAATTTTAATTTTATATTTGCTTTCTTTTTTATTTTTATTATATTAAAATATTTTTTCATAAAAATAAAAATATTATGAATTTTTATAAAATTATTTATTAAACATTATAATAATTATTATTATTTATAGTTAAAGTATAAAAATAAAATAATAAAAATTATTTTTAAAATTTAATCGTATGTGGCTTATTATTATTATTTTGGATGCATGGTTCATATTATTTCATTCGGGTCCGTTTCTGCCCCGAAACAATTTATTTCTTTTCAATTCACTTTATTTTAAATGAACTTAGTCCAAGTCATTTCCTGACTTTCGAAATTTTCGTAAAAATCTCGTCCCTAGAGTCACTGACAACTACCACTCGTAGTAATCCGCAAAAATTTTCGCTTGTCTCAGAATTCGACGAAACTTTTCTGGGTCACTAGATTTCGTGAGACGAATTTAACGGCGCAGTCCGTTTCATCATCCGAAATCTATAGAATTTTCTAGGCTTCCCTGAACCCTTATGGTGACTTCTGTTATTTGCCAACATTTGAACACTCTTTCAACACCTTTCCACCTATGAGAGTAACAATGCTGAATTGCCTGATTTTTGAGAAAATAAACTCAAACCCGATAAAAACCACATTAAAATTAAATTAAACCTGTGCCATTAAGAACGAGGCGACACGGGAACCCAAAATAACTGGCCTCAGCTGTCATCCCTATCACTACCTAATGTTAAAAACAAATAATCATTACTTAATGCTATTAGTAATTATTCAAAGATTAAGCTCAAAAAGTTCTATTCAAAGATAAGTAAAAACAAACACAAAGGACTTAACCTTAAGTCTCACCTCAATATGACACTCCTGATGCTCCTGACACTCCTGATGCTGACACCACGTGTCCCAAAAGTCTCACCTCAGCCAAAACTCACACTTATCGAATCCGCAGGTCACCGCGGTCTCTAACACCGTAAACAATCCTTGCGATACCATGCTCCCCACTCGACCGGGAGTAGATCAAGATGTCAGCCCACGCAAGACCGCGATAAACCGATCTAGATAAGGTTGAACACCCTACGCATGAGATCCATGAATGCTACCGGGCGCATCGTCTATCAATCCAAAGGGTATCACCGTGAACTCAAAGTGCCCATAACGCGCTCCTAAACGCTGTCTAGTGGATATCTCTGTTTTCCCACCCTCGCCCATTGTAAATCAGGCAAAGGTCTATCTTGGCAGACTGCCTCCTCTTAACCGATCAAACAAATCATCGTCCTTGTAATGGCACCGATTCTTGATTCATAACCCTCTGTTTAACTGTTTGCATCAATGCACAAAATTAAGCGATGGTCCTTCTTTCTTCGCAAATAGAACGTGAGTGCCCCATGCGATGAAGTGTTTACCATAGAACCCCTTTGTCCAAGAGTTCATATAGTTGGACTCGAGTTCCCGTAACTCATCCGGTGCCATCCTATGCGAGTCATAGAGATGGGGCGGTACTGTGGTGTAATCCGATGGCCCAAGTCTACTATCCTCTGGAGGTGGGCCTAGGTAGCTCATCTGGAAAACATCCACATGCCCAGATACTACTGAGGTAGATCTAAGTCCGGGTTCTTCTCGTCCTTCTGTGTGGTAAGGCTCGCTAGCCAACCCGCTAACCCGGCCCCCGACACTGACTCGTATATCACCCGGGGCAATATCATGCTTCTCCCCGGAATACCACACGAGAAACATTCACAGGCAGAACCTCCCACGCCACAATCGATAACAACCCCAGAATGCTACCAATCCATCCCAGGATGACATCGAACTCTAACATGTCCATGATCCTTCAAGTCCAAGCAGGAGTAGAGTCCCCGAGATCTCTCCAACTCACAACTCGACATATATCATCCTATTCGCCCTAATCCCTAGGGAGAACTCACGCCACGGCTCCTCTATGGTTCTGGGAGGTCCCGTCCATTTCCACCCATATTTAAGTCTTCACTTTCTAGCTTAATGCAAACAGTCTTACTCCCGGGTAGTGTCAAAGGTAATCTCCATAGCCTCTAACACCTTCTCGATCTTTATGAACCAATGGTCTGCCACCATCGAATCTCCTCCCCCTTTAATGTCGGAGGATGATGTGCCTTAAACTTATGGAGGTTACTAGGACTTCTCTGACTACCTGCTATGCTGGCCCCAGGCGTATAGCAGCCGCACACTCACAACCTCGCCAAAGGCTTGCTTATCAAATATAGGCGGTGTTTCGATTAAGTACCCCGTGTGGACGCCTCACGTCCCTCGTCCTCGACTAGCCATCTATGTATTTCAATGGAAACAAGAATCATTTTCATTGCCTAACTATTAGCAATGCACATGCCAATTACCAATAGACGAACAACCATGAACCTAATTCGTTCATTTCCTAAGTGGCGCTAAATTCCAACCACTCGGTTCATTTATTTCAATAAAATTCCAAGTTTTCTTGTTCATTTCATTATCCATATCCCTAAGGTCATAGTTCCTAATCTTAGCATTCACCCTTTTCCTATACGCATTACACCATGCATATAATTTCCTACGCAACAATCGCGTAATCACAATTCCCATATACATCATACCGTGTATATATCCTTCACGCTAATTTGAAACATAAAAATCACGATAAAAGCATGATGCAACCTTATACTATGTCCTTGCATTTATATGCAATGCAAGACAACTAATTTCCACATGTCAAATCATTTATTTTTATTTTAAACATCCATAAATTTTATTTTTGAAAATTTCATTTTTCGAAAATTTTGTTTCTTTGTTTGATTTTATTTTTCAAAATTTTTCCGAATTTTACTGCTCACAAATGATCGCTGATCAGGCATCGCTCACGTATTACCGCTCATCGACACGTTCATTGATTACTGCTCATGACTTAAGTTGTGTAATACAATAATTGTATTGTAATACAATTCTCGCTTTAGCTCTTCCCTATATTGCAATACACCTGTTGTCATGCACACAATTTCCAAATTCTATTTGCAATACACCCAATCTTACAATACAACTCCTCATTTCTCTAAGTCACCACAATATAGTATTGCAATATACCTCCAAACTTCCATCCTAGTAGCCCTCATTGCAATACACTTCCTCAGACAGTAAATACAATTTTTCCAGCTCCTGCTCTCTCTCTTTGCAATACAATTCTTACCAAAAAGACTATATTGCAATACAACTCCAATTCACACGCCTATAATACAATACAAGTATTGCAATACAAATTTCTTTTGCAATACAATTGTAAGCAAAGAGTCCAACTCAAATCTCGCATCCTCAACTTTTTTTTTTTTGTTTTTTCATTATATTTTGTTTTTTTTTTCTTTTATTTCCAGCTACTGGAAAATACAAAATATATATATATATATATATACCTTTTTTTTCATTTTCTAGAATACCAAATAAATTTATAAAATTTATTTTACTAAATTCTTTTTTCACTCCACAAATAGTAAACCTAAAAATTTATTTTCTTCACTCATAACCGAATAAATTTATAAAATTCTATTTTCTTTCCTTTCTTTTCCGCTTACACCTGGTAAAATTTCTCTCCACCTTATTTATTTATTTATTTATTTTTTCTCATTTACGTATTCTCCTTGTTACTTCCATACATGCGCTGGTTTGAACACCGCATTCTACCCTCAATAATTTTATGAGTTCACCTTAAAATTTATTTCAAATTTTATTTCATTGTCCTTAAACCAAATAAATTTAGTAAAATTTATTTCTCTTATTTCCTTTGTTCCAGTTTACACACTGTAAACTCCAAAATTTTCCACACTTCATCCTATGCTATCAACCAAGCATACCGGGCCATATAATTTCACCACATAACACCTAACACCATGTTATGCACAACCAAGCATGCAAGCACACCACAAAATCCACCGCACAAAACACACCAAACACACATGCATGCAAAGTGTCATAGTTTTGTCCCGTGAGTTCCTAGGCACTTCATACCTAAACTCAACATCAAACCACCTCTAGTGGTGATGTTTCACCGACTAGCGGCCTAAGCCCAAATCCTCAATCTCTAGTTTCCATATACCTATACTTCTACATCAAACCACCAAGTGGTGATGGATACCAACCCGAGCTCCCTAGGTATTCGTATACCCATGCTCGATACCGTGTCGTGACGCCCCAAACCAACCGTTGGACTTCACCCGCCAACCCGCGGAAACACCTTCATGAATGTCGTGCGTTCCTCGCAGATACACGCATGATGCCAATTCCATTACAATTCTATAACACATGCAACATATAATCATACATATTCACACACTTAAATCACACAATCATGTTATGTAATTTCACATTTCTACACACCAAAATTAGCTCACTTAGGCTAATGATCAAACACGAGCAACTCGATTTGAATTACTCAACCAACACATTATTTCACAAAAATTATTTTGTGAACACTATTCTCGGGAATAGTGAAACCCTCGGTTACTATTCCCAAAAAATCACCAATCATCGGCTCACTTTGCGAACTTCAAATTTCACTGCCATTTCTCCGGCCCCATACATATCGTGCCATCATTTATAACATAGAACATCACTGGGTGATTCCCAAACAGCCCTTAACCCCCACATACCGCATGTGAGAGGGCTCAAAAGGCTCTCACAATTGTCCTGCTTGGACCGATCAAACGGCCACTCACGACCTCAATCAACTCAAACATCAACATAGCTCTTAAACAAAGAGTAAAACCCAAGTAGGGAGAATCTCCTACCTCATGGAGTTTGTCTAAACTCCTTAAATCCTGCACCACTCAGGCCTCTCTCTCGTAGAAAGTCTTTCCTTCGTCCCGAAGACCTCCGACTCTGCCACAAGACGACATTTTAGAGAGAAGTGTCACCTTCACTCTAAAACCAAAAACCAGCAGCCACTGCCTCTCCTTTCTCCCTTCCAATACGTTCTTGTCTTCATTTTGAGGAAGAAGATGAGCACTATTGGCTCTTTTGTCATTTAGCTCATTTAACTATTCCAAAAATGACAATTTTGTCCTTCTATTCCCAGTTTTGATATTCGGCACTATCTCGGCCGTCCCTTTACATCATTTCTCTACTCATGCCACTTATGGCACATGAGTACATGTTATATGTGACTTTCAGATCAAAATTGTTTTTACTCAAGACCCAAATCGCGATGCCCTCGGAACGTATACCCGACTGCCTCGAATTCTGACAAAACGACGTGCTAGTTAGATTTCGCGAGACTATCCAACAACTTGCAGTAATCCGTTTACTCATCCGAGATCTAGAGAATAAATTTTGGATTTTTAACCGAAATTACAATTTAATAACCGAAATTACGATTTTACCCTTTTTCCAGAAATTGGAATTTCTCGGGTCTTACAAAAGGGTTACCGCCCAAAACATTTACTGGTCATGTTGAAAGAATGGGCCTCATGTCTAATTATTTATGATCACTGATTCAGTATTAATGTATATTGGCACTTGAGCTCATTAAAGTACAAGTTTCTTAATTTTTCATGTGTATACCTTATGTGTATTCATAATTTGATGATTGGTAAATTGTGGACTTACTTTGAATGGAGATAATAACATTAGAATTCTAAATATATCTCACTTATGAATAATGGTTGGGCGTAAAGAAGAGAATTATATAGCGGTGCATGGAAGGAACTATGTCGTATAATGACTACAACCGCCATGACTGAAAGGTTCTTATTCTTAATTATGATTTTACGATGATGTCAATGAATGAATGAAGTACGCGCATTATCACATGAGTCAACCGGGAGAATGTAATAATGTTTTCACTATTCTTAGTTCACTGTGTGATAATATTAGATTTAATATTATTATAAATCACTTAATTCATTGGTTTAAGATGACACCGCTGACACGGAAAGGGCAAAGGATTTAAAATTTTGAATTTTAAATCAATCACTTCAAAAGGGTCCTATCCCCGCCCATAAAAAGTCCCTTCAAAAAATTCACCATCACGGATTGAAAGCCGAGAAAGAAGAGAAAGGGTAAAGGATAGAAATAAATAACATTTTGCTTGAAGACCTTATTGTCATTATGGATCCAGTTAGTAATGACAAATTTTATTTTGCATAAATGTGAATATCATGAAATCTTGGCATCCGCACATTCTAGGTCTCATGATGTTAATTCGATTGTGTTCTTACAACCAAATATTACACAAACCTAGAAATCCTTAAAAATAAGTTTACATTACAATACCAATACCTCTTTTTAAAATCCAATTTCATCCTTAAAAACAACGTTTAAAAAAATACTACTATAGCATCTCAAATAATTAAGGAAGCCCTAATGCACATATGCACCGGTTGCACGCATCGCACACCTTCGGGACCCATGCTACAAATAACCTATATACACGTTTGGAACCTATATCTATATAATTATATAAAACTTATCTTTTGTTTTAAGGTTGTCATATAGACCATGTAGATTCTAATTATTATGATATTTTTGTAGATTTTTCCTTATAATTTGATTAATTAGAATTAAGGAGAATGATTTAATAGATTTAGTTATTTCGCTTTGAAAATTTCTTTTCTCTTTGAGTAATAACCTTATATACGTTGTAACCTATATTTATATAATTATATAAAACTTATCTTTCTGTTTGAAGGTTGTCCTAAACCAATAAGGTATGATCTCTTAATGATTATGATCTTTTTGTGATTTTTCCTTCTACTTGATGAATTTTTGTGATTTTTTTGTTGTTTGGAAGGAAAATAAAAAAATTAAGAATAATGATTTTGTTATATTTAGTTATTTAATGAAAATCTCTCTATAATGGAACATATATACATTGTAATCCTTATATCTATATAATTATATAAACTTATCTCTCTTGTTTTAAGGTTGTCCTAGACCAATAAGGTAGGATTCTAATTATTATGATATTTTTTTTATAGATTTTTCTTATAATTCGATGAATTAGAATTAAGATAATGATTTTGTGTTAGATTTAGTTATTTAATGAGTAAATTTTCTCTAAATAACTTACATATGTTGTAACCTATATCTATATAATTGAGTATAAAACTTATCTTCTTGTTTCGTTGTCCTAAACCAAGGTATGATTATATGATTATGATATTTTGTAGATTTTTCCTTCTCAATTCTGATGAATTTGTGATTTTTTTTTTTGTTGTTTGTAAGGAAAATAAAAAAAAATTAAGAAGAATGATTTTGTTAGATTTAGTTATTTAATGAAAATTTCCACACAACCACATAATGCTTAAACCATATCTATTTAATTATATAAAACATATCTTCTGTTTTAAGGTTGTCCTAGACCTAATAAGGTAGGATTCTAATTATTATGATTTTTTGTAAATTTTTCCTTATTATTTGGATGAATTAGGAATTAAGGAGAATGATTTACAGATTTTTTTATTTAATGAAAATTTTCTTTAAATAACTTATATACGTTAAAAACTCATATCTATATAATTAGTATAAAACTTACCTTCTGAAGGTTGTCTCAGAATCACAAGGCAGTGGATTCTAATGATTATGATGTTTGGTAGATTTTTCCTTCTAATTTGATGAATTTTTGCAGATTTTTTTGTTGTTTGTGTTATGCAAATAAAAAAAAATATTTAAGAAGAATGATTTTTAGTTATATTTAGTTATTTTGTGTAAATTTCCATTAAATAACCTATACGTTGGAACCTATATTCATATAATTATATATAAAATTTATCTTCTTGTTTTAAGGTTGTCCTAGACCAAGGTAGGATTCTAATGATTTGATCTTTGTAGATTTTTCCTATTATTTTGATGAATTAGATGTTATTTCCACATTAAAATTATGAGTGATCCACTAACCTAGTATTTGAATAATTAAAACAATATACCATATATTTAAACTGTTATGAAGATATAGCTTACCCTTGATAAGGGTAAATTATAATAAATATAATTTATTATTTTGAATAAGAATTGTTATTAATAATAAATTATATTTATTATTTTCGTGAATATGAACAAGATCAATTATAATAAATATAATTTATTATTTAGAATAAGAACGCTATTAATAATAAATTTTTATTTATTATTTTGAATATGAACGTTATTCGAACAACACGTTTAGAACTGCTGAACGTATTCGAATCTCTCTCCCATCAATGTTATATATAGAAACATCTTCTGGTGTGTGGTTAGAGCACTCTTCCATTAATTGGCGTAAACAATTATGTGTATCAAAAGCTTGATAAGAATAAGAAGAGATCAAGGATTTAAGATCTATAACCAAAGTGGAAAATCTCATGGCTGCGCATTCTTCAAACAAGATGTAATTTATATTTTTATTATTATTATTTTATTATCGAGATGAGTTTGAATTAATGATTCGAATATTGTGTGTTAATTTCCTTATTAAATCTCAATAAATGGTATCAAAGCTAGATTGAATTTTCAATATTCGTAATCATTGCTTTATAAAGATTAAATTTTGAGATTTATTTTCGACACTGCCTCACTCAAAATGAATAAAAAAATTAAACAAAATAAAGACCAGGCCTCAACGCAAGGAAGATTTTTTTATTTTTCCCACAACCGACCGGATCAATGTAGGTGAGGGGCGCGGCTTACGCCGCCGGCGGTTGCCGTGCGCCATTGCTGGTCGCTTCTGGTGCGTCGCACACCACAGACATTAGAAGCTTCAATAAAGGAGAAATACATAATCACAACACTGGTTAGCCGATTGTCATTATCACTTATTTGAATATGAAACTGAAATTTTCTTTTAAGATGTCCATGTATCCTGTGATTTGAACCTTTGTGAAATTATTATTATATTTGATGAATGCCGATTTCTTTGATTTTATTATGATTGATTATTGAATCAGATGATTATTAAAGATACTATTTCTTTGATTTTTAACTCAAATAAAAAAGAATTAATTTCATCTTGTGAAATTTATCCAATGACAATTTATAATAAGGTTTTAACTAATTTAGATAGTTGCCAGCACCTAAATTAGTCACCTTGTATATATTGAATTGCATAAAAGAATAAAGGGAGACTTATAAAATTCTTAATACTCTCTTTATAATTAGGAGAATGTGATCAACCTAAAGGAGAGTCAATTTCATAATGATTAATTAATGGTTTTATTTTTGTGTTGCTTAGAAAGGTAAAATGGATACCAAAGGTAACATATAAATGAAACAAAATAGTAAAGTGTTTAAGCTCCTTCCGCGAACACCGGATATGTTAAAATTTACCCAAACGAGAATTTTTAACTATTATCAATAGTTCATTATTACTATTTATTTTATACTGAGGCCTTAGTGTGAGCATTGTTCTATTTTGGTACGCTCCCACTTCATTACACTATCTTGCATCCGGAATGACCGCTTTTTATGGGTCAAACTTTTCTCGAATGGTATGAAAGGGTTCAATTTCACCGGGCGTATTGATATCGACCGCTTCAATAACCCGACAAACCTTCCGGGTTACCTGATGACGCACTGGAGCAAAGTGGAACAATCAAAAGCCTAGGCAAGATCCAACATACTCAGATGATGTTTATGAGAATGACTATTGCCAATAATATCAAGACCTCTCCCAAACCGAGTTTGCTCTGACTTCTCTGGAATTCGTTGAGGAGCGCCTAAACGCGTCGAAAACCTCGTAGCACACATCGATGGCTGAATTGACCACCATGAAATATGATGGTCGAAAGGTATTCGCACATATTTAAACATGACCAAAGCACGCAAAAGCTTAAGGCACCAGCATGGTACGATGAGTCCTTCTTTCGTACAAGCTTATCCCGAACTCACTTCCATCACACACTGCCCATTCAAAAATCCACTATAATACCAATGCTGATCGGGCGGAACTCAATGAGCTCACCAGTAAATGTATACAAGAGGAAGTGAGATTAAGACAAGAATGACATAATCTTGATCTTGTTGTAACTCATGGAGTCATGAAGAAGAAAGGAAAATTCAAAAAAGGAAAGAACTTTCCACCTAAGAAAAGTGGACCTGGGGAAGGTAGCCAAAGTCATAAAAAAGATGGAAAATTCACTGCAAGTTGATACTGCGGGCAAGAAAGGGCATGTGAAGGACTCCGCATCGCGCAAGGCTTGGTTCGAAAAGAGAGGTATAAATATTTCTTTGTATGTTATGAATCCACCCGTCAAGTTCCTTCAAATACTGGGTGGATTGATTCCCGGAGCCACAACCGCGTGACTAATTTAATGCAGGGATTCCTTACAACCAGGAAACCAAAGGAAAGTGAAAAGTTCCTCTATATGGGAAACCGTCTCAAGGTTCGAGTGATAGCTGTTGGTACCAATCGCTTACTATTAGAGACGGGTCATCGAATGGATCTTTTTTAAACACTCTTTATGTACCTTCTATTCTAGAATTTAGTTTCTTTGTCCAAATTAGATGCTACCGATATTCTCGTTTTTTATTCGCTATGGACAATTAAGTTTGATGTTAAATTCTGTTACGCTTATTATGGTATTTTATGTGATGGTTTATATAAAATTTCCTTGAATCATGAATTTGCACAAGCTTTAATAACCCTGCATTCAAATGTTGGTTCAAAACATGGCTTAATTAATGAAAATTCTTCAATCTTGTGGCACAAAAGACTAGGGCACATCTCTAGGGAAAGAATTGAGAAATTAGTGAAGGAAGGAATTTTACAAAATCTTGACCACCGACATTTCATGTATGCATGGATTGCATAAAGGGAAAGCAAACTAAACCTACAAAGAAAGGTGCCACAAGAAGTACGAGCTCTTCAGATAGCTTCATACGCATATTTGTGGACCACTCTCTGCTCCATGTTTACAGAAAGAAATATTTCATCACCTTCATAGATGATCCATCTGCTATGGTTAGTGTTTATTCCACGCACTTAAAAGTCTCAAGCCATTGACATCTTCGAGATGTTCATAACGTAGGCTCCAGAGCATCACTAGATAAAAAGATTAAAATTGTTAGATCGTGATCGAGGCTGCGAATATTATGGCGTATATGGCGAATCGCACAAATCCAGTCCTTTGCCAAATTAAAGCATGGCATTCGTGTCGCGCATAATGCCCGGTACGCCACGTACAGGTCGGTGTCGCCGAAAGGTGTAATCGCACATTAACGTGAAATGGTTAGGAGTATGATGAGTTACTCTATGTACCTATTTCATCGTGTAAAGTAGTTTCAAAAACCGCAATGTATATCTTGAACAGAGTTCCTAGTAAGGCAGTTCCAAAAACTCCTTTCGAGTTATGGACTAGTAGGAAACCTAGCTTGAGACATATACATGTATGGGGTTGTCCAGTGGAGGCAAGAATCTATAACCCACATGAGAAAAAGCTTGATTCAAGAACGATATCTGGATATTTCATTGGCTATCCGAATAAATTGAAAGGCTGGGTACGCATTTTATTGTCCTAACCACGCAGAGTGTAATGACCCGCACTAAATAATACAAGTTTGGAAACGCTGTCACCAAGCTTGATTAAGTTTGACCAAAAGTTGACTAGGCTTGACCAACACTCAAGTGGGTTGACCAAAGTTGACTTTTTCAAGAATAATAATTTTAGGTTGACTAAGGCACCATTTCTCGTAGGCCTTCGCCGATAATGGAAGTTCATAGATTCTGTGAACGTCACAACCGACTTACTGATAAAAAGTCACGACTATTAGAAGTTCAATAGTAGCACTTTATCGTCCAAATTATGTCCGGATTTTTACTGAATCAACCCTAGACCTTATATAAACATATTTGGGATTCCAAATGAAACCCTAGCCCCAAGACACTTTTTTGAACCCAAAACCCTAGGAAGGAGCTTCAAACGAACCGTCGACCTTGCTCATTGGAGAGCCGCGGAGAGATCGACCAGACGTAGGCACCACCGCCACCACAAAGTTACACGCCGCCACGTGGAGGTAAGCGCAACCTTCGACGGTCACGTTGTGCCAACTTCACCGCTAACCGCCGCCGGACCGCCGGACGGCCGCACGGGCGCTGGCGGGCGCCACCGCGATCACCGGATCGCTTCTGGACTTTTCCGGCCATTTAGGTTATTTCCGGCCACCCATAGCTCTTTCCACCATTTTTTGGACCGAACTCATTTCCGGTCCCTTGCGACATTCTCACCGCTTGATGTTACAACGAAACGTAAATCTACCGGTTAGATCGGGTTTTCCGGCCACCACAGCGACTGTTGGACCAAGGTAATGGTACCAATGAGTTCCTGGTCTCTTGGGATTTCCATTGATATGTGGTTTGTAAATTTTGGACTTCGTTTGGTTAGTTTTCTATTTTTAGGTTGTTTCGGGTAATTACCGAAATGTCGGGACTGAAATAGAGTACCAATTTGTTAAATTTGGAAAAATTGAAGTTGTATTAGTGAAATTAGATGTTTTTAGGAATTATCGATCTGTTCAATTTCGAGGAAATTAGTTCGGTGAAAAGCCCACTTGGTATCGCCCATAGGCACACCGTGTAATCGGGACTGGCTTCTGAAAGTTCAATTAGGATGATCTCATAAGTTCTCTAAATGTTGTTATAAGGCCTTAGGGATATTCCAATGTCGTTGGTTCACATTATTTGAGCCTGGGTGGTATTTTATTTATATTACAGCACTCACGCCAGCCGGGGAGCACGATCCTCATAAGGACAAGCCCAGCCGCCTCGTAGCGTGAGTGGTTTATATGTTTTAAAATTCTTTGGGCTATTATTACGATATATATTTGTGGTTTGTTATTTTCATATATACTGTTTTGATCAAATGGTTGGTTGCATATAAATGTGGTTATCGGTCTTGTATAAAATAAGTTATCATTTCATGTGAATTTTGTCAACATTTTAACTGTTTTGGAAGTTGTACTGGATTCGTGGATGAGTATGTGGTATTAGATATTTTGGGGTATGTACTGGGTTTTAAACCCCTTGAACAATTATTGTTTCATGGATTGATTAAATATATGTGTTTAAAATTTGTTAAGGAATATGGTCGAGGTATTTCTCAAATTTCTATTGATTTGATGAACTATAAAGATCTTCACGTAGTCGATTGAAGTTGTGGAAAAATTCATAAATTCTTAACTTAGGATAAGGTGACGTTGGAAAAAGTGAATGTGAGTAAGGACATTGTGTTGAGGTTATAAGGTGATGTACCATATTAAACGTGAGATTGATTTAGTATTTAATATCATAGTGCACCGATTGCCACTGCCCGTGAGGCTCCAAGCCAATCAGACGGCTTAGTAGCGCTGCCACGGCAGTGCTGAGGTCGGTTTGAACCCGACGGCCGCATAGTTGCCACGCTGTCGCGAGGTCGGTTTGACCCGACGGTTTGGTATTCTCGGGTTTTGCCACAGAACGTGAGGTCGGTTTGACCCGGCGCTGGCATTCTCGGTTTTTAACACTAGTAACGCGGAGGCTCCGGCTTCAATCTAATTGGTATTCGGTTTTTTTTCTGCCACGGTGACGTGAGGTTGGTTTCATCCAACGGTTATGTTGGCCCCACGTCGCGGAGGCTGGGCTTTCACCGACGGTTTAGATGGATATATGGTATGGCAATGATGTTATTAGTTGCCACTTGTAGTGAGGCTCGCCAATCGACCGCTATTTAGTTGCCACGGTGTAGTGAGGTCGGGTTTACCCGACGGTTTGGTATTCTGGTTTTACCACGGTGACGTGAGGTCGGTTTACCGACGGTTTAAGGATGGGTACATGGTACCTGGCATATCAAGCCAGTTTATATAGTATGGTATCTCTGTTGGTGTTTAGGCATGGTACATCGTTGGTATATGGTATGGTACATAGTTGAATTTTTATGGTACGGCATTGTTGGTTTTATAAGACGAACCTTTTCAATAGTTATGATTATTATATTTTCCACATGATTAATTGTACAACATGATGTTTATATGTTTTATGCATTAAATTCATATGTGATGAATGAATTGTGTTATAAGGTTTCTTGATAATGAAGTCAAGAATTATTGAGCAAGAATTTCTTATCGGTTGGGTTTTGGTAAAGTTGAGCCTATGGAAATGTTTGTTGAATGGAACATTACAAAAGAGTGGACGTGAGGTTTGAGAGAAGAAATTTTCGTAAAATAAAAACATTATTTTCCATATACCATGCCACTCATTGGATTTATTTCTCAATGCTTATCATTTTTAAACTGCTTCCCTAGGTCCGGCGCTTGAGGACATCTCGCACCGCACTCCTCAACACCGCTGCTCGCGACAGCCTGTAGTACCCCACCCCATCCTTCGGCCTTGATTGGCTGGACCTATTTATTTTTATCTTGTAATCCTAAATTAAATACTCTAGAATGCTCGACATTAGTATTAAACTCATTGAGTCCTTTGTATGTGGAAGGTTATGGACCCCACCTTGATAGGCCTGGTCAGTGGATTTATCTATATTGGAGGTATTATAGTGCTGCATGTATTTACATTTCTTTAGGTGGGGCCTTGTATTCCCTAGAGATTGTACAATGGGACTCCACTAGCGGGACCACCCTGTGGTACCCAGCTGATATCCTGCCTGGGCCCTCACGCTGAGAATAGCTGAAACCCGTAATGTCGATTCTTAGAGAATGACTTAAAATTTTCGTGGGAGTAAATGAACCAAGAAATGTAGATGTTGAAGAGATAAGAGTGGATAACCCACCACTTTTTTTACCTCAAGAAATTATTGTCCCTCAACCTGTTCAACAAGTTGAGGAAAATGAGCAACATAATAGAGATGGTTCATTACCACCAGAAAATATTGCCATTGAAAATGTTGTAGAGCCACCACAACCGACACCTTTGAGGAGATTTCAAAGAGAAAGGAGACCTGCCATTACAGATGATTATGTGGTGTATTTATAGGAATCTAATTTTGATATTGGGATAAGGAAGGATCCGGTTTCGTTTTCACAAGCCATGGAAAGTGATGATTCTAGTAAATGGATGGAAGCTATGAATGAAGAGTTGAAATCTATGGCCCATATCGCTAGGAGTGGGATCTCATCGAATTGCCGAATAATTGTAAACCCGTCGACTGTAAATGGGTCTTTAAGACAGCGACGCCAAAAGGCACATCGAACGATTTAAGGCCAGACTTGTGGCCAAATGTTTCACTCAAAAGGAAGGTATCGATTACAAAGATACATTCTCTCCAGTTTCCAAGAAAGATTCGCTTAGAATCATCATGACACTTGTAGCTCATTTTGATTTAGAGTTACATCAAATGGATGTGAAAACTGCATTCTTAAATGGGAATTTGGATGAAGATAAGCTTACATGGAACAACTAAGGGTTCGCAGAAAGGAAATGAACACCTAGTTTGCAAATTAAAGAAATCCATTTACTATTTTAACAAGCTTCCATTAATGGTATATTGCTTATTAATACCATTACATCTTTTGGATTTAAAGAGAACATTGTTGACGTTGTATATATCCTAAAAGTTAGTGAGAAGCAAGTTTACATTTCTGGAGCATCGTATGTAGATGATATTTGTTGCTAGCAAAGGATCTTGGTTTATTAGGTGAAACCAAGGAATCTCTCTCTAAAAACTTTCATATGGTTGATATGGGTGAGGCAAACTATGTTATTGGCATCGAGATCTTTAGGGATCGATCTCGAGGAGTGCTAGGTTTATCTCAGAAAGGATATATTGATCGGGTTTTTGAGAGATTTAATATGCAGTCATGTTCATTGGGTATTGCACCTATATTGAAAGATGACAAATTAAGTAAAAATGCGCGCCCAAGGAATAACATGGAAATGGAGTAAATGAAGAAAATTCTTATGCATCACCGTGGGAAGTTTGATGTACGCTCAGCATGTACAAGACCGATATCGCCTTTGACCGTAGCATAGGAAGATACCAAAGTGATCCGTGATTCGACCACCGGAAAAAGCTCGCAAAGAAGGTCATGATATTTACAAGGGACAAAGGGATTATATGCTCACATATAAAAGATCTAAACAATTAGAGGTTGTCGGTTACTTGGATTTTGATTATGGTGGTTGTCTCGATAGCTTAAAGTCAACTTCGTGGATTTGTCTTCTTATGCTAGCAACAAAGTGGGCCTCATGGGATATTTAAAACAATCACTAATGCCATCCATGATTGAGGCCAGTTTGTTGCTTCGTTTTCAAGCTTCAAGTCATGCTTTATGGTTATGAATTTTGTCTCGTGGCTTGGTGTTGTCGACTCTATTGCTAAACCTTGAAATATATCAGATAACACCGCAAATGCTTTCTTTCTAAGAATGGAAAATTTTCTAGTGGATCGAAACGCATGGATTTAAAGTATTTAGTTGTGCCAGTAAAGAAAGAGTCCGTAAAACAACAAGTGTCAATTGAAAATATTAGGACCACACTTATGGTTGCCGACCATTAACTAAAGGATTACCTCCAAAGCGCATATTTAGAACATGTTATGAGGATGAGCCTTTTGAAGTAATCCATAATATGTAAGGATAATGAATGGTGGTTATGTAATTGACCACTACAAGATAAATTGCTTCTCGCTTATTATTGTTTTCACTATGGGTGCACGTTTTATTGTTTGATAAACAAGAATTGTCCCGACAAGACAAATTACAGGGGCTATTTGGCATAATGGACTGGGTTAGTAAGGGTTATTGATATGTGGTGCATGGAAGGAAACATGACATTACAGGTCATGCTTAATCGCCATGACTCACATTTATGATATAAACCGATACAAGATATGATATATGATTTTGGACGATACTAAGTTTATTGAAATCGTGATCACGTGTCAAATATATTATAGTTTTCATAATCTGTTTAGTGGGCCAAGTGGGAGAATGTTATTTCCACATTAAAATTAAGTAGGTGGCCCACTAACCTAGTATTTAGCCAATTAAAAGAATACACAATATCTTTAAACTGCAGAAGATATTTACCCTGATGGAGTGGTAAAATTATACAAATATAATTTATTATTTAGGGAATAAGAATGCTTATTAATAATAAATTATATTTATTATTTTGAAATATGAACGCTATTCAATAACACGTTTAGAACTAGCTTGAACGCGGTATTCTTAGCCCTCTTCTCCTATCAATAAGTTATATATAGAAACCCCTTCACGTGCGGTTAGAGCACTCTTCTATCAATTACAGAAAACAATTATGTGTATCAAAGTTTGATAAGAAGAAAAAGAGATCAAGGATTTAAGATCTATAAACTGAAGGAAAATTCTCATGGTCGCGTGTTCTTCAAATCCAGATGCAATCTATATTTTTATTATTATTTTATTATCGTAGTTGAGTTTGAATTCAATGATCCGAATACTGTGCGTGTTAATTTCCGTATTAAATCTCAACATTAGAATTAAGGAGAATGATTTTGTTAGATTTAGTTATTGAATGAAAATTTTCTTTAAATAACCTATATACTTGTAACCTATATATATATAATTATAAAACTTATCTTCTTTGTTTGAAGGTTGTCCTAGACCACTAAGGTAGATTCAAATGATTATGATCTTTTTGTAGATTTTTCCTTCTAATTCTGATGAATTTTTTTGTGATTTTTTTTTTTGTTGTTTGTTAGACAAAAAATTAAGAAGAATGACTGCTATATTTAGTTATTTAATGAAAATTACAAATAACCCATATAATAAGTGAACCTATATTCATATAATTATATAAAATCATCTTCTTGTTTTAAGGTTGTCCTGTGACCTAATATGGTGATTATAATTATTATGATATTTTTGTAGATTTTTCCTGCATTTTACAGAATTATAATTAAGGAGAATGATTTTGTTAGATTTAGTTATTTAATGAAATTTTTTTTGAATACGTTGTAACCTATATCTGACCAATAAAGTAAGATTCTAATGATTATGATCTTTTGTAGATTTTTCTTTCTAATTTGATGAATTTTTGTGATTTTTTTTTTTTTGTTAGGACAAAAAAAATTAAGAAGAATGATTTTGTTATATTTAGTTATTCAATGAAAATTTTAATAAATAACCTTATATACTTTTTGAACCTATATCTATATAATTATATAAAAATCATCTTCGTTTTGTTGGTTGTCCTAGACCTAATAAGTGTGATTCTAATTATTATGATATTTTGTAGATTTTTCCTTATTATTTGATGAATTATAATTAAGGAGAATGATTTTGTTAGATTTAGTTATTTAATGAATTTTTTTTAAATACGTTGTAACCTATATCTGACCAATAAAGTAAGATTCTAATGATTATGATCTTTTGTAGATTTTTTCTTATAATTTGATGAATTTTTTTGATTTTTTTTGTTGTTTGTAAGGAAAATAAAAAAAAATTAAGAAGAATGATTTTTTTATATTTAGTTATTTAATGAAAATTTCCATTAAATAACCTATATACGTTGGAATGATTAGAATTAAGGAGAATGATTTAGGATTTAGTTATTTAATGAAAATTTTCTATTAAATAACGTATGTAACGTACCTCTATATTTTAACAAGAACATAACGGAAAGAAAAGAACTAATTCTTCTTGGTATATGATTTTTTTTGTATCCCTTATAGTTCCAAAAGGAGCCTTGTTATAGTGGAAATGGAGACGTCTGATAGCAATGCCACGGAATCCACACGCTGTTTCCAGATTCATCCGGGACGCCATTGGCGGCACTTTTTCAGTATTCTGTTCTTCTAATCGCCCGCAGGTTCGCTCTTCTTTCTTCTTGGGAAACCGACGGCTTGATTCCTACTCAACCGGCCGCCGATAGCTTTCACGATCACGATTCGTCGCTCTCCTGCCTCCCCTCGTGAGGAGTTTCCATAGCGATTATCGATGCCGAGAGCAAGAGCGAAGCCATAACTTCTTGACAATGACCGTTTCTTCGTCGGATCAAATTTGAAAATCTGCTGCTTCGACATTAGCAGCAGCAGTGAAAGTACGAGTGGTGTTAATTCTGGGGGGCCAACTGCCAATGGGGAGCCTGCCAACGGAGGCGGTGTTAATGACAGGGTCTTTTTTCGGGACATGAAAGTATCAGCAATTTATCAGGGAGTTTAGCAGATTGGACTAGGCAGATTCTTCCATTTTCTTTGCTTTTTATTGGTTAAGCTTTCATTAGACAACATTTGCAAGGTACTTACTTACTTCTCTTCCCTCTGTCATTTGCTTTCTCCTCAAACCATCTTCATCATGATGTGTGTGTGTGTTTTGGGTTTCAGTGAAACTTTCATACGTACAGTAGTTAACATCTTTTTTCAAAAAATTCCTATTCATGGTCGTAGCTCTGGTTTAAAAAAAAATTTCAGAACCTAAGCCTAAGTTGTTTATCTTATGCAGTACCTCTTGTTGACATTTCGACTAACTTCTTCGATCCATTTTGACCTAATTTTTGTTGTTGTGCGATATTTCAGGTTTCTTTGTTACGATTTATTGCTCTAGTGATGTTCAAATCAAAAGATATTCTAAAAACGCAGAAAGCTCTAAAGGTGCTGTGACTTGGCTTTGGCTTTGGTTTTTGTTTTAAGCCCGAGAAATAGTTTACCTTATTTGAGCTTTTTTTTCTTTTTGGGTTTCTGATAATGGAGAAGCTGGTTTCTGCAGGGGGAAAGAAAATTATCTGCTTTCGCATGCTTCACTGCCGTGTTAATGATTCATGTGATCTATGCTTATTGGTGGTAAGGAATAATGACCTTTCTACTCCCTGCTTTTTGCTTCCTCCAAAAGCACACCTCCATTCTGCCATGCTATATACATCATCATGGTGAATGGTAAACACAGCAAACTGGTCTTTTATCTCGACTCTTCTTAGAAAAAAGCGCATGCCTTGAGTAGCTATAGCAATATGTTATGAAAATTTTCTGATAAAAAAAATGTTGTGAAATTTATACATAATTGAGATCGTGCTTGAAAGTAAAATTGTCACCTTCTGGATGTCACTAGCACATAAAAAATAGAGGCATCAGGACAATGACATGGACTTAGGTTGCTAAAATAGAAGACCGTTTGAAGGTGATAAAAATTCAAATAGATTGATTTAGGTTGAGATGACTTGGTGCGTGATTTAATCCACTTTATAAAATTGGAACAAATTTGACAACATTGGTGGATTACTTTCCATTCCCCATATTACAATAGAGACATGTTATGTTGAAATGAATGGTTCTCATATCAACAAAGTACCTTCTGTTGATCATTGCAACTCTCGTTTCTTAGATTACATTTCATGGGTGCTTTTTAGTCTAATACCACAAGTTTTCTGCACCATCCATCGATCAATAAGTTTGGTTGGATGTTAAATTGGTGGATTGATAAATTCATGGCACATACTACTCAAAAAAAAAAAAAAAAAAAATTCATGGCACATTGTCGTGTTGTTGGTTTCGTTTTTTCGATACAATGAGGCGCTTCTAGCAAAGAATGGCTTTAAAGTGTATGCTTTTGATATTCTACGTAAATAGTGTAGGTCGTGATTATAGTAAGCGCGTGTGTAACTTAAATATCGAATTTCCCGTAAGGTGTAATTTATGCTTCTAATTTTTCTTTATATTTACCAGGAGCTTCTTAACCATAGATTTTTGTTTTTTCCGTGGTCACAAGCTTACTTAGTCGGGTATGTATCATTGTCATGGCCTTGCTGCCTACGCCAGTTCGGCATCGATTCTTTTTGAACAAAGAATATGGAAGCCTCTTTTTCTTCATTGACTACGTGGTTGTATTTAACCTTTAAGCTCCATCATTTGCTGAGAAGGTATGTTTATCGATGTACAACTCGGCTGGATTCGGGACTTTCATGCTTTTCTTTCCGACTACCTAAAATTCCCCGAGCATGAAACTTAATTTCAAGTTGCCACTAAAAGCAAAAAAATTGAAGTGCTCATTGTCAAGTGGAGTGGTTTTGCATGACATATTCTTGTTATTAATAATATTAGATACTGATTTTCTATTTTTCTATTAAAAATATGACTATTCATACTATCATGATTATTTAGATAAAGGGAATATGTGATTATTATTCAAGAAAAGAAAACCTGAAGGTATATATGATGTGTGTGAAGAAGCCAAAAGAACGGTGTGGAAGCACAAAAAATCAACAATTATAATCTACCTAGAGTCTAACCAATTCACAAAATCCAATGTTGCAAGGGAACAATCCTCTATATATATATATATAAGAAAGAATTCAGTTGTACCTCCAAAATTTGGTATCTTTACATGGGATGGCATGGGGCAAAGTTCTTACTTTGGATAATCTCAAAAGCGCAGGGATTTAAGGTGCTTGCAACGTGATGCTTTCGGTGAGGAGGATGAGGAAACCATAAACCATTTATTGATCCACTGCAGAAGTGCTAAAATGTTGTGGGACTTGCTTTTGTCAATTGGCGGGTTTAGTTGGGTGTTCCCGCCGCCCTTCATACCCCGTTAGCCCCCGGCAGCGTGAGCCGTGGGAAAGAGGAAAAAATTCTGGTCAGCATTCTAAGCAGGCCTTTTTGGACTATTTGGTGTGCTAGAAACAAGCTGGCGTTCGAGAACAAGGTGACCTCGGCCCAAAGGATTAAAATTATCTTTATTTCCAATTTGTGGAGTTGGGCCAATCTGTTTGGCATTGATACTACAAACTCTGTTTTAGATTTCCTAACATGGTTAGGGTGTAGGTAGTTTTTTCGTTTTCTTTCTTGTCTGTTGTGTGTTTGGTTTCCTTGTGTCCACTTCCTGTGTACTCATTGAATTTCTCCTTTTTATAATACTTGCTTTTTACTGATAAAAATATATATATATATATAAGAAAGAACGTATTGCTTGGTTCCTATTTCATAAATTCCCAAAGCTCTTCCATTCCTTTTCCTTCAAATAGTTCAAAACAAACATGATGGAGTAACCATCCAAGTCAAAGATTCATGCTAACTGAATGTCGATGCAATCCGAGAAAGACATCTTACTTTCCTAATTCCTAATCATGGAGCTATTGTGTAAACCAAGGGCCCAACTACTACCTTCTCGTATTTTTTTTTCAAAGGAGTGTCTTCACACCATCCATCCTTCTAGAACTATACCTGCTTCGACAACGATTTAAACCTTCCACGCCTATATTGGATTTTACAACTTGTACTCTTCCAATTATCCATAAGGTTGAACGCTCAGACCCTAGGATCATACAAGCTTGTTACATGAAAGGTGCTAAAACCAAAGCAAGCCAACCTTGGATAAATGAATTTCAAAGATCTTAGGCAAATAAAAAAAAGGTTTTCTTGTACACTCATCAGAAAATATTGCTAGATCCTTACACACTCCCTCTAAAGGATTAAGGTAGTTGGTGCTTCTATTGAGTCTCTTGTAAAGAAGGATTTGAAGTTTTCATCTTTTTTGGCGGAGGCCACAAAGCAAAGTGAGGGTAGGTTGGGAGATGCGATCTAGTTGGAGTCAAAGAGAGGTGAGGAATATAATATTAAGATACCCATTGCTTATAGGTAGGTGGAGGGACACCACAATTCCTTTCTCCCGAATGTGGATTTTGTCAAAATCGGGCAAGGAACCAATGGAGGGTGAGGGTGTAGCCTTGAGTTATATAGACTTCTTTGTTAGCTGTCTTTGATTCTTCTCCTAAAGCTAAGTGAGTGGTTGATAGAGGTAAAAGAAGGCACCTGAAGAATGTCCTCTTGCAAAAGTGGAGTCCGGAGTTGGGATGTTTTCATAGAGAAGCCTATGCCAAGGAGGCTTGGGTGAGGGTAGTGGGACTTCCATTGCACTTGAGGTGTTTAAGAAAATTGGAGATGAGTGTGGTGGTTCCCTCCTAGTGGATGAAGACGTGACTTCCTACTCGGTTTGATGTAAAGAATATAATAAATGGATGGGGAGGATTTACCTAGCTCAAAAAACGTATTGTGGGGGAATGGAGTTATGTCGTTCAACTATGGTGGGAGATTCCACCTGGGTAATTAAAAATGATGCCAACAAGAGGGGCTTTGAGCTTGGGTTTGTAGAAGCCAAAAAAGGAGCTAAGAGCGTTTCACGTGTTGTAATTAATGAGATGGAATAAGTGCAAAGCAGGATTACAACCAATGTTTTCAAAGGCGAAAGCACAAGACAAGGCGTTTTCATGTCTATGAGGCAGAAAAGCTCTTTATTACATTATATATTTGACAATGTTTATAATATATTAAAAACAAGATATTGAATAAAATAATTGAACTTTGAATGTAATAATAATAACCACATTTTTTGAATATGTTAATATCCATTTTTCAACATATAATGTGTGTAATAATTTTATGTTAATAATTTATTGAATGATTATAATATAAAAATAAATTATAATTTTGAATATGGATTAAAATGTTAATATCCATTTTGAATGGACTACTTGCAACAATTTTCCAAAATACCAAAATAATTTATTATTATATTTTTAAACTATTTTTTAGAAACAAGTGACCAAAATGTTAATTTTTATAGAATTATCCAATATAAAAATAGAATCGTCTAATATTTTGATAAAAAAAATAAATATCCTTTGTAAAAATAATTTATTTTTAAAAGCTTTTTTTTTTTTATGCCTAGGGGTGTTTTGGGGGCGCCTGGCCTTGAGGCGCACATTCCCAACGCCTTTTAAAACGTTGATTACAATTGAGAGATAGGATATGTCTATCGTAAGGAGCAATGAAAGATGATCAATACAAAAGTGATGATTTTACATAACCGAGAGAGTCTTTTTGGTTTCCTGCTAAGGGAAAATTGAAAGAGCTGAAAAGCTTTTTGAGGCTAGAAAATCCAAAAATATTTCCTTTTGGGGGAGATAGGGGGTGGATTTGAAAAGGAAGATCCACTTTGTGAAATCAAAGACTATTTGTATTGATAGAGACAAAAGTTCCCGGTGTTAGATACCTCTTTTTCTTGAATCCAGTTCGCTTGTAAGTTGATCTTTACCCTTGATAATGCCTTCAACTATTTAAAAGCCCAACTTAGTTACTCTTGATTCTTCTTGCTAGCATACAAAAGAATGAGTGTTATCTACAAGTAACAAATGAGAGACCTCCACACTCCTCTCAAATCTTCCCTTGATCGAGAAGCCTTAAATAAAACCCTCTTCTTTGCCCTGATAAGAATGTGGAGAGAACCTCTATGGTCATGATGATTATATAATGGGACGATGGTTTACATTGGCTCAATCCTCTTGAACTCTGGTAGAAACCTGAAAGTTATCCATTGACAAAGACAAAGAAACACACTACACAAATGCACCATTTGATCTAGGTTATTCATTGGGAGCCAAAACCCATTTTATCCAATATTTCTAGAACAAAACTTCAATAAGGTGATCACAAGCCTTTTCAATGTCCGAACATTGAACAAAGTCCATTACCATTGAACAATGTCTGACCTTTCAATGTCAAACTCCAAACATAATTATTTTCTCTTAAGATAATATTCGTATCATCATTATCATTATTGTTATTTATTTTTCTTATCATCTACTGCTGTTTTTATTATCCACATTATTGTGATTGCATTATTATAAATTCTTATATTTTTGGATATTAGGTTCAATCATTCTTTGTCGCATTGCCGCTTATCTCGTGAACGAGGTGCATTACGTGGTCTTTCACACGCCCGAACAGCTCTGGTCCTTTTGAGTTAGACATCTTGGCAAACTCAGATGCATCTTTTTTTGTTTTGCTATAAAGAGAGGTCTGCATGCTTATGTATGCACTAGATACAAGATTTTCCTCGGGAACCTTTTTTAACCTATTCTACCCATGGGCTATGTTTCATGGTTTTGTGTTCTGGAATATTTTTAGGCTGCTTGATCCTTCACATGAACAAATTACAGGGATATGGGGACTGACTTTCTAAAAATGAGCTCAATACTAGGCATGGAGACTTGGGCAACATAATAAAGGGAGAGATGAAAAACAATCAATTAGACTTAAAGATATCTTGGATAGAAATTCTCCTTTTTCTTTTATTTGTATTATTTTGTTCTTATTCGGAGATGGTAAAGAAGTTGATAGAAAAAAAAAAAGAACAGTCATATCTAAAGCTATATATCGAAGAATACACACCAACAGCCATATTGTGTTGTGGTGGGGTCGTTGAATGAAGTTAGGAGAGTTCGGGGCTAAAGAGCCGCTACTTATCCACACCGACAATCTTGGGGAAAGTCACCAGCACTGCTCAATAGTATAGCCCTGACGATGCTAAAGATCCTTGGTAATCCTTTTCGCTCTCGCTTTTAGAATTTTGATAAGTTGTATAAGACATATGGAAAACTCATTTAATGCATAAAGCAAACCAGGCTTCGGTTTGGTCTGTATTGTTACTTTTCTTAAGATCTCAAGCTCGATTGAAGTTAACTTTACCTAATCGCACCCCTCCTTGCCATCTTCTTACCATGGTTTTTGGCTGATTTGGATAGGCTTGAAACACAAAATGCTTTTGAAGATGGTGCTCGCTTGCTTGTGAGACCAAGTAAGTGTACCTCCATTTTTTCGCTTGGTTGAGCTTAGCTATTTAGTAAGGATGGCCCTTTGTCGCGGTACTCATTTTGCTCTTTGGTTGAAGTTCGCCTATTTAGCAAGGATGGCCCCTCGTCGCTTGTAGGATTCATGATTGATGGGTACCCGCTGAGGGTGGGGTTGCTTTGCCCCTACAATTTCTGATTTATATGCGGGTGGCGCCTTAATTGAATCTCATTATATATATATATATATATATATATATATATATATATATATATATATATATATATATATATATATATATATATATATATATATATATAAACAAGTTCGATAGGTTACCTTTTTTTTGTTGGGACCATAAGGTGTCATGAGCGTGGTCCGTGCATATAAGGAAGACGCCTTGAAAACCATACCACACTTAGACTCACTCCGTATCGAACCGAGAGAGACCACAGGGCGGTAAAGCCCCACCACAGAACACAACTGCATTCCTAAGGCTCGAACTTGAGATTACTGGTTAAGCTAGGAGAGACCCTAACCATTTCACCTACATGTTTGGTGGTTGGGTAGGTTACTTTTTATCAGGGTTAATCTTCTACCTTTTGCTAGATATATCTCTTACATATGTTTAACCTTTGTTGGAATCATCCTCAACCCCATCCCAAACTTAAGAATGCTTGAAAATGGTAGTGAGAGGCTAAGGTAAGTGGTGGGGAGGTGGCCCACCCTACAATTCACTCACCCATTCCCTTAAAATATCAATTCCACAAGGTAGCTTGCCTTGTTTAGGGATATGCAACTAATTTAATTCACACTCACTTCAATCGCTCAAATCAAGATTCCTCAAACCGCTTCTTATCAAGATACGCTTAACAATCCCAGAAAATTGGTATCAATTTTCAAAATATCTCATGAACCTCCAAACCCTTGCATGGATGTAGGTAAATATTAATGTCAGATTTCATATAGATGAAAAGGTGTTAGAAACAAGATCTAGGTGATGGAAGAGGTATTGCTTTATTTGACGTCGTGGCTATGGGTGGTAATTTCACATCTATTGTTTCTTTTTAGGAACAAAGTGCATAGTAAGAAAATTATATCTTTGGATTAGACACTGTGTTCCCTACCAATATAAATTGTGATTATACCACCTAACAAATAAAAAAAAAAAAAAAAAAAGAGAGAGAAAGAGAGCAAGTTCATTGATTAAATTTTTTGGCAATTTTTTTGATAGGTAATGGATCCTTTGGTTCTATTATTGCATGCCGTTGTTGCACCTAAGTTATTAGTACTTAATGCAGGTTACTGTAGCCGGAGATCTTTGTGCTATATGTCGAGAATATGCATGCTCCAATTTTGCTCGCTAGCACATATTTTGTGAAGACTGCTGTGAGACGTAACGGTGTAACCTCTTTTGGTATCCTGCTCCTATAAGATAATGATTTTTAACCTCTTTTTTTCTTTTTTTTTCGTTTTTGAATAATTTCCTATTTCATGCATTGTTATATCTACTCTTCATGATCTTTAGCCAAAAGTCTCCCCATCTGATAAACTATATCAAGATTAGCTTGGAAAAAGCTGTCTGGTGCATTTCTTTATTAACAATTTAATTTAATTTAGCCGACGACATACTGTAGATAAAAATAAGAACTATGGTGGATGGAAGAACATTTTAATATAAGCTGCTTCCAAGACAAGATTTATCAAATTTAAGCCTAACAAATTACGAGTGAAGATATCAGGGGGTGAGAATTACTGTAAGCAAAATCGATTTCATCCTTGGTTCAATGATCCATGAAGAGAGGTGATGTTTGTGTAAAAGTCTAAAAGGAAGAAATATGAGAAGGAATCTTCGTCATGGGCGCACCCAGAAATAAAGTCAAGAGGGGTATAAAAATTTTCGTGGGTATGTAATTTTCATAGTATCAGAGGCACAATGGTTATGAACTTACCCTCCAAACTGCAGGTCATCGGTACAAACCTCATTAGAAACAATTTTTTTTCCAAATTCTTCAAAGTAAAATGATCCTCATCCTTCTTACTTAATTCAATTTATTGTTTTTTATGCAAAAAAAGAAACATGAGAAGGAAAATGATTCTTTTCAGGTATATAAACACACCGGCTATAGATTATGGATGGTTTAAATCCCATCTTTTTATTCATAGTTTACAACCACGACTAAGAAAGATTCCCTAATTGTCAAAGTTGATGCTCGCTAGAGCTTTGGTGAAGAGATATAATCTTTGAAGGCTTGTTGATAAGTATACTAGCAGAATTATCCCTTCCTCACTTTTACTTATAAAAAAAAAAAACCCTTCTTCCTCATGCTTATATGTTTTATCTTATCATGATGATTGTGTTCTTAACAATCTTATGGCTAATCGGTAGTCATTGAATACCTTATTAGGTTTCTTAGTTGGGATTCTCAATTCTCTTTAGTACCAATTCCAACCATATTCCTCGACACATACTCAGGCTCTATCTAGACTCATTTTGCACTACTCGTTGATGCAACACTATGCTTCGGCTTGCCATGTGATCGATTTTCCTACTCATAAACACAATATTCCGATAAGTTGATTTATTGTTAATTATTGATCCGATCCACCAACACGTGAAGATTTCGCTGCTGATGTCTTCAAGTATAGATGTGTTTCCTTGGTATCATCTTTAGGCATCTTAGGATTCACACTTCCACCTCATCTAAGGATCCAATAAACACTGGATGTTTTCTTCATCAAGATTCTTATTGAGTTCCATAAAAACTTAAATATTATTCTTCTCAATGAACTTCTAGTACTTGATTCCATCTCTCGATAGTCCCCGATCATGCTCTTCAAACAAGTCCAACTGATGCAAAGTGATGTGTGAGGTAAGTTAAAGTATAGAGGACAAACGATCTTCCTTAACATAGATCATGGAGAATACTTTCAATTTTATACAATTTAACCGGGTCTCCCTAATTTTTCAAATGTCCTATTATTTTTTCATTTTCGACTGCTCATAATAAGTATAAAGGAGTAATCTACCATGCTTTTTTTCTTTACCAACCAAAAAATCTTGCCATCTTAAAAGTGTCTTTCTAATCGAAGAGGGGGAAGTACCCATATCACGCCAAACAAAGAGCACAAAAAATGCCATAAGAACTTGCCTTCTTAGAGTGGATGGAAGTATGATAAATCATTTTTTTTCCTGTATAAGGCAAAAGAAGCATCTATTCATAAAAATCAACCTCTCATTTGAAGATGATATAGTTACAAACTTATACCAAGTAACCTCACAAGGAAAAGACGATTCTAAGAGTGTTCCAAATAACTTCTATTTGAAAAACATTTTGTCTTCTTCTCCACCCGAAAAGGGTCTAGTGAGGAAAAAGTCCTATTCTTTGATCGTTCTTTTTTCGTCTCCTTCCCGATGAGTCTCATCCTTGATTTTATCATCAATAGAACTTTATCATTCGTATCCTTACTTACTTCCGTTGCAATCTCAAAAGGAAATACTCCATAGTTTCCACCTCAAATTGTCTACCAGACAAAGAAGCAAGAAAACACAACGAATTCCATCTGATGATAGACTTTAAACCTTTCTTCCATGCCTTCTGGAGAAAAAGATATCACAATAAGGGAAAGAAAATGTCAATGGTTTGTCATTGCACCACTCCTATCCTCCTCGAAAACTTCACCTTCATCCCCATAGATGCCAACTCCACAGTGTAAATTATTCTAATCCTTCTTTCCCATATTTGCAGCCACGATTTTCACTACAAAAGCCCCTTTTCACTAACACTAACCTTATGATTTTTCATATTAGGCTATGTTGAGCATCAAGAAAAGTCTTGGACACTCAAACCATCCTTTCTTTTGTCTAAATGAATGATGTATCTTACTAATTATTATGGCTTCCTTTCAGGGCCCCTTTCTAAAGAAAATGTGTTTGAATTTGCTCTAATGCATTTTTATCTTCATCCACCACACCTCTCATTTCTGAAAATGCATTAGCAATGCAAGAGAAAGCATACCTTCAACTAAGTCTCGCCTTGAGTTGGAATGAAAACTCAAACCCTCAAAAACTCACCTTACTGGCAAAGTGTGCATGGAGAAGGAACAAAATTCAGATTGGCCTGCACTGACAGCCACCCAAACATCCTAGAGATTCTTAGATTGTTTTACCCGCCTTACTCTCACAAATCTTCATCCTCTCATGCTTGATTGCAAATTCGATAGAGAAGCTAATTTATTTTTGAATGCATGGCAAAAAATATTACACAGAATGAGGGTAGATGTTGGAAAAGTAGCATTAGGAGCTGATGAGCCATCAAAAGTTGGGAGTGACCATGCAATAGCAATTCATAAGAACAAGTTAGACCCACTTGTAGAGTTCATTTTAAAATTCCTCTCCCGTAACACTGCACTTTTAGTCAACTTAATCAGCAAAATCGCCTTTAGTGTAATTCTTCTCAATCTGATTAGATTTTTAAGTTTCTACAATCCTAAGACGTGGATGAGAAGAAAAGGTAGAAATAAATGTGTCCTGTCGAGCGGAGGCTGACCTAGGTTTCTAGCATGTATATGTTTCTACAATTTCAGACATGTCTCGGGTGCCATTTCTAGCCCATCTTCATGCGATGTGTGTTTATCATTCATAACCTTGCCACATAAATTGTACGCACTCTTATGTTTCGCTTATCTAGGTTCTCTGCTTACCCTCTATATATAATTCCTTTATATGCTCGCTCTCGCTTTTTCTCTTCTTCTCGTTTCTAAGCGCTTTGATGGGGGATCATAAGCTGTGTTTGAGCGAGAGAGGACATGCCCATTATGCAGAGCCTGTAAAACCACCGCGGATATCGATTATATGGTGCAGAATCCAAGTATTTTAAAATTTTACTTTTCAAAAGATAACAACCCAAAGTGTAGAGTAATTTATTTTATTTATTTTTGAGTTACTATCTTCCGAAGTTTTAGGCCATCTGAAGCGCGGGGACCCGACCGGGTGGGAGGTGTATTAGTATCTCTCATCGCTTTGTCAATGGATAAAACCAGATGTATGTGGTAGTTTATGACATCTATAGTCTATAGAGATGTTGCTTTATTAGGAGGATTATATGTTATTAGACTTTTTTAATGGATGGGTCGCTTCTCGACAATCTTTCTTTTCTCACACATTTTCTAATGGGGGCGATACGACACGATTATGATTATGGATTATGATGTGGACATTCATTGATCCGGTCATCTCTCTTCTTCGTTGTTTTGGATTGGAAATATTTAATACTTATTATTCATGTTCCTGGTGACACACATATGACCCGAGAGAGAAGTGAGCAGTGGTGTTTTTTAGTAAGATCAGCACATGGTGCAATGAGGAACAAGCACCATTGAAATGAATTATGGTGGAAACAAATAACAGGATGGTTATGACTTATGAGCCATCTGTCCACCAGGAGTGAAACAAAACCCTAGCCGCTCTTCTTCTCTTCTAGCTCCTATTCCTCAAGCAAGGAGGGATGATTTTTTAGTCATTCTTAGCTTGAAATCATCACTTTTTTCATTTTTTTTGCTCAATAAAATGGTTTTTTCCACAAAGATTTAAGTCAAGTCTTGTTTTTCGTGTTGTCACCGTCTTATTACAACATTTAGTTTGTCGTCTTATTATGACGTCGGCCATATCGCTGGCCCTGCTACAATTATAATGTGATGCTTTTCATTGTTTTGTTTCAACGCTTTATTCGTGTGACAACAATTTAAACGGGCAAAACATATTTGATCAGTTAAAGATATCAGATTTTGGACGTCAATATGGAATCGTAGATATTTTAATTACTATATTATTAGATTTATAGGCTTTATGACGAATTAACATTGTTTCATTCTTTATGGGTTTTTAGCAATTTGTATCATGGATCTATCTATCTATTACAAGTTTGGATCAATATAAAATTAGCTTGTTTAAAAATAAAACAGATGTTTAGATGTTTATCGACAATTCCGTATATGGTAAAATGTAGCTATGGAAAACGTATGCACCCGTGTTCACATAAAATCAAATCCCACCACTCCAAAAGTAGTCACTAAATCAACACCGATACTTGGGGATCTCGCCAGCAAGCCAAGCGCCTCGAGGGAGGGGTCTCAACCCATACACATCCTTAGCAATTCAATTCAATTCAGATTAAACCTTCAAAGAACTTCTCAATGCGATATTATTTTCTTTCACATAAGATCAAAACCAAAGAGCAGCATAAAATAGTGTGAAAGATACAAATAATCATATATATAATATATTGGCCAACATTATGGGGACAAGAAAAGAAAAAGATGTTACAAAGGCGGCACCCATCATCATGAAGCTGCATCGCCTCTATTCAAGCAGATGGATTCGACTCCTCGTTTTGGATCTTCGAATATGGAAGTTCGCGAGGCTAACTTGAACTTCGGGGATTGCGGTGGCAAATGAACGCTGGATGGCAAGGCTGGATCAAGTTGGGTACTCATTTTCGAGGGTAGATGTGAATGTCAGGTTGTGGAAATCGTAATGAAGACTAGTCACGTAGGTACCCGATGGGATAAACTGTTACCTCTTCGCCCTTTCGCCCAAGTATATTACATCCGCATATGAGCTGATGGTATTCTACTATCTCCTTAGGAAGCTGCTTCACGTGCGTACACCGAGTTCTCCCCGTGCCGCCGAGCCGCCAATAGCGATTCAAGAAGTCGTATTCGAAATCCAAATAAATACACATTAGTTTTTTGAGCCTAATCTGGCGCTTTCTCATTCAACGTGGAGACCCAAAAAACACTACAAGCAGTAACTAGATATCTGTTTTACAATCCTAGGAGAGATGAATTTGACAAAGAAAGGAGTCAAGATGACATATCTTCATGATATTTTCAACATAAAATGGTAGCCCAATAAAAGGGGGCAAAAACAAAAGAACCCTGGGCAGAAAAAGAAAAGCAAAGAAATAAATGCGCATAAGATCATCATCTTCTCGGTTGTCGCCTCTTCTTCATGATGCACCGGCGATTCGATTCTTCTTCCAGCTGAGCACACCGCTTATAAATGCCGTCTCGCTTTTAACGCGCCTTCAGCTCCGAAGTAGAACCTTCGCGGCGTGCCATTGCCATCGCAACCCGTGATGCAACCCAAAAGGCAAATCATGCATCAGTCAATCAAGATAAAGCAAAACAATGAAGTATGTCAGATCGGTTTGCCTTCATAATCTTTTCCAACTCTTTCCCGTCCTCCTTTGCGGAAAATTATTGTAATGTTCTTAAAACAAAAGGCAAAATCCGCTATCTAACCAATGTATTTGTAAATTGAAACATCAAAAAACATCGACTCCACCTAATATACCCTCGGACTGGCCTTCGATTTTCAAGATCATGTTTCAGGTTGTTATGCTATTGAAATTACTGATAGTAACTCATCTTAGCGTGTTTCAAAAAGCCTATAGTTTCAGAGGAGTGGCTCCACACACAATTAGTTCCTTTCCAAGATAGCTAATCTTTCCTGTTAATCCGATGATTATTTCAATAATAATAATAGTGGCAACAAAAGTAAAGAAGAAGAAAGCCTGCAACATTCTTCACACAAAAACAAAAGTGATAATATATATATATATATATATATATATATATATATATATATATATATATATATATATATATATATATATATATATATATATATATATATATATATATAATAACTTAGATTATAGATGTGTTAAACTTGGCTTTCAAAATACGTTGAGTGAGGGGTTATGTCAGACAAAACATTTCTTTCAAATCTTATTATAAATCCTTATGCTGCGACATTTAATTATTAAGAAAGTGTGGCATAAAGGGGGTCTTACTAAATTGATTTCTTCTCTCAAAGGTGTGGAAGAAAGTTTTTAATGGAAACTCGTAAAAGACGCCCTTGACTTATCAAGAAAGGAAAAAAGATCAGCCTTTGATACTTATTACAGCAAGTTTTTTGAAGAATTTGCAAAAACCTCCTTTTCCATGTTGATATGACTTGGGATCTCGTACGCCTTCTCTTTTCCTTATTTGATTTTCCGAGCGTTTTTTCTTTGTCAATAAGAAATGACAAAGTAAGGTATTATTAAAAGTATAGTAAAGGTACAAAGGAAGGATGAAAATCCTCCCAAGAAAAAAAAAAAAACCTAAAAAAAGCATCTAAAAAACTAAAAAGGTCTAATACACCTTGGAGGATTTTTTTAGGTGCCTAATCCAACTTAGTAAGTCCAAATAACTTGGGACACGATCCTAAAGTCAGCAACGCAAAACATGCAAACATCAAGATTGAGGGGTTTCGTTGTGCTCTTTGAGTTGTAATTGTTATCGTATTTAGCTTGTATTTTAATGATCAAGTAGAGGACTTAACCTTAAGTCTCACCTCAATATGACACTCTCGATGCTCCCGACACTCCCCGATAAAGTCGACACCACGTGTCCCAAAAGTCTCACCTCAATAGCCAAACTCACACTTACGAACTTAGTGTACACCGACGGTCTTCTTAACAAGCTTGTAAAAACAATCCTCAAGTGATACTCATGCTCCCACTCTGACTGGGAGTAGATCAAGATGTCGTCCACGAAGACTACGATAAACTGATCTAGATAAGGTTGGAACACCCTATGCATGAGATCCATGAATGCTACTGGCGCATTCATCAATCCAAAGGGCATCACCGTAAACTCAAAGTGCCCATAACGCGTCCTAAACGCTGTCTTAGGGATATCTGTCTCCCAACCCTCAGCTGATTGTAACCTGTGCAAAGGTCTGTCTGGAGTAGACTCGCGCTCCTCTTAATTGATCAAACAAATCATCAATCCTCTGCAATGGGTAAATCGATTCTTGATCATAACCCGTTCAACCGTTTGCATCACGTACGAAGGATCTTGTCCTTCTTCTTCGCAAACAACCGAGCTGCCCCATGGTGAAGTGCTCTGCCTAATGAACCCCTTGTCCGCAGCTCATATAGCTCGACTCGAGTTCCCGCAACTCTGAATCGGGTGCCATCCTATGCGGAGTCATAGAGATGGGGTGAAGCAACCAGGTGTAACTCGATAATCGGTCTACTACCCTCCGTGGAGGTACTCCGTGCAGCTCATCCGGGAAAACATCCACATACCGCATACTACCGAGGTAGATCTAAGTCCGGGGTCTCTTCGTCCCTGCAAGGCCCGCTAGCCAACCCGCTTAACTCGGTCTCCTCGACACTGATCAGAGTACTGCTCGCAAAATATCATGCTTGTCCCCTGAAAGGCCTCACACAAGTACTCATCTTCGCATGTGCGGTAACCCCTCCTACGCTCACAATCGATAACAACTCCCCCAAGCCGCCGCCCAATCCATCCCTGGGGGATGACATCGAACTCTAACATGTCCATGATCCTCAAGTCTAGTGTGAGTAGAGTCCCCGAGATCTCCAATTCGCAACCTCGACATATCATCCTTATTCTCGCCCTAATCCCTAGGGGAGAACTCACATACAATGGCTCCTCTATGCTCTAGAGGCCTCGCCCCATTTCCACCCCATATTCAAGTCTTCACCTCTTTCTAGCCGAATGCGCCTAGTCTCAATTTCTAGTAGTGTCAGAGGTAATCTCCATAGCCTTCAACACCTTCTCGACCTGCATGAACCAATGGTCTGCCACCATCGAATCCCCCTCGTGAATGCTCTGAGGATGATGTGCCTTAAACTATGGAGGTTACTAGGACCCTCTCGACCACCGCTATGTCGGTCTCAGGCGATAAAGAAATGACGCAATACCTACAACCTCAACAAAGGCTTGCTTATCAAATATAGGTGGTGCCCGATTAAGTACCCCTGTGGACGCCTCACGTCCCGTCCCGACCAGCCATCTATGTATTTCCAATGGAAACAAGAATCATTTACTTTTCATTTTTGGTCTGAACTAGCAATGCACATGCCAATACTAATGGGACTTAACAACCATGAACCGACCCGTTCATTTCCTAAGCGGCCACTCCAACCACTGCCATTTATTTCAATAAAATTCCAAGTTTTCTTGTTCATTTCATTATTCATATCCCTGTCTTAACCTTAGCATTCACCCTTTTCCTATACGCATTACACCATGCATATAATTTCCTATGCAACAATCGCGCAATCACAATTCCCATATACATCATACCGTGTATATGTCCTTCCACGCAATTTGAAACATAAAATCACGCGATCAAAAACATGCAACCTTTTATATACTATGTCCTTGCATTTATATGCAATGCAAGACAACTAATTTCCACATGTCAAATCATTTATTTTTATTTTAAACATCCAAAAATTTTATTTTTGAAAATTTCATTTTTCGAAAATTTTGTCTCTTTGTTTGATTTAATTTTTTTCAAAAAATTTCCTAATTTTACTGCTCACGCTGATCGTTGATCGCTAATGCTCACGTATTATCGTTTCACCGATTAATGTTCATTGACATCGCTCATGACTTGCCAGTAAATACAATAATCAGACGCAATACAATTCTCAAGAAATTTATATTGCAATACACCGGGTTATCCTGTTAAATACAATTCTCAAACTCTATTTGCAATACAATTCCAATCTTACAATACAACTCCTCATTTCTCTCTAAGTCACAATAATAATATAGTATTGCAATATACCCTCCAAACCCATCCAGGCCTCATTGCAATACACTTCCCAGACAGAATACAATTTTTCCAAATTCTTAAGCCTCGCAATACAATTCTTTACCAAAAAGACTATATTGCAATACAACTCATCCACTACACGCCTAAGGTTGCAATACAATACAAGTATTGCAATACAAATTTCCTTTGTACAATACCAGGCAACAGCTCAACCTCAAATCAAGACCAACTTTTTTGTTTTTCATTATATTTTGTTTTTTTTCTTTTTATTTCCAAACTTACTGAAAATACAAAATATATATATATATATATATATATATATATATATATATATATATATATATATATATATATATATATATATACCTTTTTTAATTTTCTCTAGAATACTCAAATAAATTTATAAAATTATTTTTACTAAATTTTTTTCAATTTTACAAATAGTAAAAAACCTTAAAAATTTATTTTCTTCACCTCATAACCAAATATATATATATATATATATATATATATATATATATATATATATATACCTTTTTTTTCATTTTCTAGAATACTCAAATAAATTTATAAAAATTTATTTTACTAAATTTTTTTCAATTTTACAAATAGTAAAACCTTAAAAATTTATTTTCTTCACCTCATAACCAAATAAATTTATAAAATTTATTTTCTTTACTTTCTTTTTTCCAGCTTACACTGTAAAGTACCCTCCACCTTATTTATTTATTTATTTATTTATTTTTTCATTTACGTAGCGCCTCTCATATTTCCTCCATACATGCAAAGGGTTTGAACACCGTACTTACCCTCAATAATTTTATGAGTTCACCTTTTAAAATTTATTTCAAATTTTATTTCATTGTCCTTAAAAAAAACCAAATAAATTTAGTAAAATTTATTTCTTTATTTCTTTGTTCCAGCTACACACTCCAAACCCAAAATTTTCTCCACACTTCATCCTATGCTATCAACCAAGCATATCAATCATATAATTTCAATCACATAACACCTAACAATTCATGTTATGCACAACCAAGCATGCAAGCACACTTCACAAAATCCAATCACACAAAACACACCAAACACATGCATGCAGTGTCATAGTTTTGTCCCGTGAGTTCCTAGGTAATCTCATACCTAAACTCAACATCAAACCACTCCTAGTGGTGATGTTCTTACCCGACTATGGCCTAAGCCCAAATCCTCAACGGGTTTCCATATACCTATACTTCACATCAAACCACCCAAGTGGTGATGGGATACCCAACCCGAGCTCCCTAGGTATTCTCGTATATCTATGCTCGATACTGTGTCGTGGACGCCCAAAACCTCAGGATCCGTTGACTAAACCACAACCCGCTAAACACCGTGAATGCCTAAGCCTCAGTGCATATGGAATGGCGATGCCAATTCCATTGGCTATTCCTATAACACATGCAAATATATAATCATACATATATTCACACATAATTTAAATCACACAATCATGTTATGACTTCACATTTCCATACACCAAAATTAGCTCACTCGCTATCGATCAAACACGAGCAACTCGATTTGAATGTTCAATCAAACACACATTTCACAAAAATTATTTTAGATCAATATTATCGGAATAGTGAAACCTCTGCTACTATTCCCAAAAAATCACTAATCATCTGGCTCACTTTGTGAATCACTCTACCGCCATTTCCTACTCATACATAATAAAAGCATCATTTATAACATAGAACATCACCAAGGATTCCCAAACAGCCCTTAACCCCACGGACTGCATAGAGGGCTCAAAATATCGACAATTCAAGCCCCAAGTTTTGGGACCGCATCAAACTGGCCACTCACGACCCTCAATCAACTCAAACATCAATGATAGCTCTTAAACAAAGAGTAAAACCCAAGTAGGGAGAATCTCCTACCTCACGGAGTTTGTCTAAACTCCTTAAATCGTACCCACTCGTAGGCCTCTCCGCGTAGAGCAGCTTTCCTTCTCGTCCCGACTACCGCGGCCTGGATCAAGACGATATTTTAGAGAGTATGTCACTCTCACTCTAAACCAAAACCAGCAGCCACCCGCCTCCTTTCTCCTTCCGAAGACGCTCTTGTCTTCACTTTGAGGAAGAAGATGAGCACTATTAGCCTTTTGTCATTTAGCTCATTTAACTATTCCAAAATGAGCATTTTGTTCTTTATGTTCCCGCTTTTGATATTCTAGATTCATTCGGCCGTCCCTTTACATCATTTATCTACTCATGCCACTTATGGCACATGAGTATATGTTATATGTGACTTTCGTTGCATCGAAAATTGTTTTATTTAAGATTCAAACCGCGACAGTTTAGTAAAAACGATAAATTCCGACCGCCTCTGACTTGACCTAAATCACTTAAATTCACGCAGCAGCTAGATTTCGCGAGACCCATTCCAATCCAAGTAACTCGCTTTCATCATCCGAGATCTAGAGAATACTCTTGGATTTTAACCTAAATTACAATTCTTAATAACCGAATACGATTTACCCTTTTTCCGTAAATTGAATTTCTGCCTTACAAAAGGGTTACCGCCCAAAACATTTACTGGTCATGTTGAAAGAATGGGCCTCATGTCTAATTATTTATGATCACTGATTCAGTATTAATGTATATTGGCACTTGAGCTCATTAAAGTACAAGTTTCTTAATTTTTCATGTGTATACCTTATGTGTATTCATAATTTTGATGATGATTGGTAAACAGGACTTACTTTTGAATGGAGATAATAACATTTAGACCTCGAATATATCTCTGTACTTTATGAATAATGGTCATAAAGAAGAGATTTAGTATAGCTGGCAGCATGGAAGGAACTATGTCGTATAATGACTACAACCGCTATGACTCTTGTTAGTTCTTATTCTTAATTATGATTTTATGATGATGTCAATGAATGAATGAAAGTAATGCGCATTATCACATAGAGTCAATCGGGAATGTAAGAATGTTAATTATTCTTAGTTCACTGCGGTGATAATATTAGATTTAATATTATAAATCAATTTAATTCATTGGTTTAAGATGACACTGCTGATGGAAGTGGCAAAGGATTTAAAAATTTGAATTTTAAATCAATCAATTTCAAAAGGGTCCTCTCCCTGCCCATAATAGTCCCTCTCAAAAAAAAAATTCACCATCATGGATTGAAAGCCAGAGAAAGAAGAGAAAGGGTAAAGGGATAGAAATAAATAAGATTTTGCTTGAAGACTTATTGTCATTATGGATCCAGGTTAGTAATGACAAATTCTTATTTTGCATAAATGTGAATATCATGAAATCTTAAGATCCAGTAATATTCTAGGTTCCTATGATGTTAACTGACAGGTTCTTACAGTTCAAATATTACACAAACCTAGAAATCCTTAAAAAATAAGTTTACATTACAAGCATCAATAATTTTTGAAAACTCACAATTTCATCCTTAAAACAACGTTTAAAATACTACTATAGCACCTTCAAATACTAATAAGCCCTAATGCATATATACCGACCTAAGCTACACGTACCGCACACCTTCGGGACTCAGCGTTACAAATAACCTATATACGTTGGAACCTATATCTATATAATTATATAAAACTTATCTTCTTGTTTTAAGGTTGTCATAGACCAATAAGGTAGGATTCTAATTATTATGATATTATTTTGTAGATTTTTTCCTTATAATTTGATTAATTAGAATTAAGGAGAGAATGAGTTTCTTGTTAGATTTAGTTATTTCATGAAAATTTTCTTATAATAACCTATATACGTTGTAACCTATATTTATATAATTATATAAAACTTATCTTCTTGTTTGAAGGTTGTCCTAAACCAATAAGGTATGATTCTAATGATTATGATCTTTTGTAGATTTTTCCTTCTAATTTGATGAATTTTTGTGATTTTTTTGTTGTTTGTAAGGAAAATTAAAAAAAAATTAAGAATAATGATTTTATTATATTTAGTTATTTAATGAAAATTTTCTATAAATAACATATATACATTAAATCTATATCTATATAATTATATATAAAAACTTATCTTCTTGTTTGCTAGTTGTCCTAGACCAATAAGGTAGGATTCTAATTATTATGATATTTTATAGATTTTTCCTTATAATTCGATGAATTAGAATTAAGGATAATGATTTTGTTAGATTTAGCTATTTAATGAAAATTTTCTTTAAATAACTTATATATGTTGTAACCTATATCTATATAATTATATAAAACTTATCTTCTTGTTTGAAGGTTGTCCTAAACCAATAAGGTATGATTATAATGATTATGATATTTTGTAGATTTTTCCTTCTAATTTGATGAATTTTGTGATTTTTTTTGTTGTTTGTAAGGAAAATAAAAAAAAATTAAGAAGAATGATTTGTTAGATTTAGTTATTTAATGAAAATTCTCCATTAAATAACCAATATATCGTTGGAACCTATATCTATTTAATTATATGTTCATATCTTCTTGTTTTAAGGTTAAGGTCCTAGAAATCAATAAGGTAGGATTCTAATTATTATGATTTTTTGTAAATTTTCCTTATTATTTTATTTAGAATTAGAATTAAGGAGAATGATTTTGTTAGATTTTTTTTATTTAATGAAAATTTTCTTTTAAATAACTTATAATGCTGTAAATCTATATCTATATAATTATATATAAAACTTACCTTCTTGTTTGAAGGTTGTCCTAGACCAATAAGGTAGGATTCTCTAATGATTATGATGTTTTGTAGATTTTTCCTTCCTAATTTGATGAATTTTTGTGATTTTTTTCGTTGTTTGTGGGCGAAAAATAAAAAAATATTTAAGAAGAATGATTTTGTTATATTTAGTTATTTAATGAAAATTTCCATTAAATAACCTATATACGTTGGAACCTATATCTATATAATTATATAAAAACTTATCTTTTGCTTTTCTTTAAGGTCAAGCCCTGCACTGGTCATAGATTCTAATGATTTGATCTTTTGTAGATTTTTCCTTATTATTTGATGAATTAGATGTTATTTCCACATTAAAATTAAGTGAGTGACCCACTAACCTAGTATTTAGCCAATTAAAACAATATAAAATATATTTAAACTGTTATGAAGATATTTACCCTTGATGGGGTGGGTAAATTATAATAAATATAATTTATTATTTTGGAATAAGAATGCTATTAATAATAAATTATATTTATTATTTGAATATGAACAAGATATTCAAATTATAATAAATATAATTTATTATTTAGGAATAAGAACAGTTATTAATAATAAATTTTATTTATTATTTTGGAATATGAACAGTTATTCGAATAACACGTTTAGAACGGTTTTTGAACGTGTATTCTTGACCCTCTTCTCCTATCAATAAGTTATATATAGAAACATCTTCATGTGTGGTTAGAGCACTCTTCCATTAATTACAGAAAACAATTATGTGTATCAAAGTTTGATAAGAAGAAGAAGAGATCAAGGATTTAAGATCTATAAACTAAAGTACCTCATGGTCGCTGCATTCTTCAAACAAGATGTAATTTATATTTTTATTGTTATTATTTTATTATCGTGAGATGAGTTTGAATTCAATGATCTGAATATTGTGTATTAATCTTATTAAATCTCAATAAATGGTATCATCAAAGCTAGATTGAATTTCAATATTCGTAATCATTGTTTTATAAAGATTAAATTTCAGATTTATTTTCGACACTGCCTCACTAAAATGAATAAAAAAAATTAATTAAACAAAATAAAGACCAGCCTCAACGCGTAGAAGGAAGATTTTTTATTTTTCCTTGCAACGCTGACTGGATCAATGTAGGTGAGGGGCGCTAGTTTGGCGCTTCATCCTAAGTGGGTCGCCAGCGCCATTGCCGTCGCTGCGCGCTTTCGCACACCATATTGTGGCTTCAATAAGGGAGAAATACATAATCACAACACTGGTTAGCCGATTGTCCTTATCACTTATTTGAATATGAAACTGAAATTTTCTTTTAAGATGTCCATGTATCCTGTGATTTGAACCTTTGTGAAATTATTATTATATTTGATGAATGCCGATTTCTTTGATTTTATTATGATTGATTATTGAATCGATGATTATTAAAGATACTCATTTCCTTGATTTTTAACTCAAATAAAAAAAGAATTAATTTCATCTTGTGAATTTATCCAATGGACAATTTATAAATGTAAGGTTAAACTAATTCCAGATAGTTGCCAAAGTAACCTAAATTAGTCGTACCAGATATATTGAATCGCAGATAAAAGAATAAAGGGAGACTTATAAAATTCTTAATAATTCTCTTTTATAATTAGGAGAATGTGACACTAACCCAAAGGAGAAATAATTCATAATGATTAATTAATGGTTTTATTTTGTGTTGCTTGGAGTTGCAAAATGGATACCCAAAGGTAACATATAAATGAAAAACAAAATAGTGCGTTTTAAGCTCCTTCCAAGAACACTGGATATGTTAAAATTTACCCAAACGAGAATTTTAACGATATCAATAGTTCATTACTATTTATTTTATACTTGAGGCCTTAGTGTGAGCATTGTTCTATTTGTACGCTCAATTTCATTACACTATCTTGCATCCGAATGATCAAGTTTATGGGTCAAACTTTTTCTCGAATGGTATGAAAGTTCACTCCTCACCGGGCGATTGACTGGACCGGCTTAATAACCGATAAACCTTCGAGCTACCTGATGACGCACTTGAGCAAGGGAACAATCAAAGTCTGGCAAGATCCAACATACTCGCATGATGTTTATGAGAATGACTATTGCCAATAATATCAAGACCTCTCCCTCAAACCGAGTTTGCCCTAATTTCGAAATCGCTGAGGAGCTCTTCAAACGCTGGGCCGATAAGTCCCTTGCAGCACATTGATGATCGATCTGACCACCATGAAATATGATGGTCGAAGGCTCAAGAACATATTTTAAACATGACCGGTGTCGCAAAGCTTAAGGCACTAGGCATGGGTACGGGATGAGTCCTTTTCTTTGCAGTGGCCAGCTTTGTCCAACTCACTTCCATCGCGCTTGCTCCAGTCCAAAATCCACTATAATACCAACAAGGATCGTTGAACTTGAATGGGTCACCCGCAAATGTATACAAGAGGAAGTGAGATTAAGCATAAGAATGACATAATCTTGATCTGTTGTAACCTCATGGAGTCATGAAGAAGAAAGGAAAATTCAAAAAAGGAAAGAACTTTCCACCTAAGAAAAGTGGACCTGGGGAAGGTAGCCAGAGTCATGATGGAAAATTCACGGTAAGTTGATACTTTTGTGGCAAGAAAGGTGTGACGCCCCATTTTCCGGGGGTCCGTTGACTACCCGTCAACCTGCGGAAAATCTATACATCTCGTATCACGAGACGTATACCTGAGTAAAAATAGCCTCTTGGCCCACGAACCAATACTCAAAATAAATATGGCAACTATATTCTCATAGTTTTCTGTTTGTTCCACAAAAAGCTTTATACATTTTTACAAAAATATTCATTTAAAGCCACATCTCGGCTTTCTTCTCAAAAGGTACCTCTTACCGCACGCCTCCCTCGATAGTCCTCTGCACTTAAAGTAATCCCACCGACTCAGGTGAGCAAAGCCCAGTAGAAAATTCTCCTACAAGGGTTACTCCCCACCTAAAATGCATATGCAATGGCATATATAAACAATCAATCATATTCCATACAATTATTCTCTATATGAAATGTCTATAACATGCATGATGCAACCCCTCATGCTCACGTTCAAGTCCCAACCGAATTTCACACTTGGAACGCCAAGTGACTAAAAACCCGTCACACACCATGACTAAACCCATTGGACACCTTTCCACTTTATTTATCAAAATCGATTTTTTGATTCTTTCCTTATTTTCAGGGGCAACGGATTTCCTGCTTACACGTAGACGCCGCACGCCTTTTTCAACATTTTTCACGAACTTTACCACCTGATTCATGCTCCAACCGTGAATAACCCGGTGGACTTTTCAATTCGGGGGGGGGATCTACCCAACTTGCTCGCCCAAAACATGTAATTTATCATTTTGGATCATTTACACACTCGTGAATCTCTACCTTGGACTTGTCCCATTTTTCGAGAGCTCACACCACTCACCAACACCGATGAATAAACCTTACCCGCACCCACACCGACCGAAGACGATGTGACCGTGCATATGAAATGCATGATGCCCATGCATTTTCCTCATGTTACATGCATGAATGAGCACTACATGAAACATTTTCAAACCATGGAACATTATAATTTATACATATAATCTACCTCCATGCAAAATATATTAATACATTAAAAGCATGCATCAATATCACAATTCCACACTTAGCATGTTATTCAAGCAAGCCATAACACACAACAAGGTCTCAAAATTAGGACCATTCAACAGGGTACCTCACGGCCCCTTCACAAACATGAACCATATTGGTTCCAATCATTGTCATCTCATCAACAAATCACAACATCTAGAAACTTTCAGTTTCTAGTAAAACCCTAACTCCCACAGTCATGCAACCGGTCATGAAATCCATACCCCTTAGTCCCAAGGCTTGGAACTAATTCACATGGCCTCCCATGGCCTCCCATAAGCAACCCCTACCATTATAAAGCTCTTTGAAGCAAAAGAAACCAAAGTAGAAAATATCCTACCTCTTGGAAGTTGAAGAAACTTCCAAAAACCGGAGTCCACGCGTTGTCCTCTCCGTGTAGAACACTTCCCTTCTTGTCTCGAAGGAATCCGACGGTCGGATCTCCTACAAACCTAGAGAGAAGGAAGACTCTCTCTCACTAAAAATGGGAGAACAAACCTTCTGCATCCCTTTTTCCTTTCTTCCTCTCCACGTTTGCCTTTCCTTTTTGCTTTATTCTTTACTTTTGCTTTTCTTTTCTCTTTCTCCTTTCTCCTCTCATTTTCCTTCCATTTTCTCCTCATTTTCTCCTTTCTCTTTTCATTTATCTCCTCCAATTTGGAGAACACCTCACATCCGGTCAAAGGAGGCAATTTCCTCCTCTTTTCCTCAAGTCCCATGTGTGGCCATAAATTTTCCATTCTTTTTCTTATTTCTTAAATCCCTCTTTTATGACATCATGCACCACATGGAATCATATGGGCCATGGAATCCCTTCTCCCACATGGCTTAATTGTGAGCCACTACTTTTGATGCCAAGTGTCACACACTTGTGGTGCCAAGTGGCATCCTTATCTAAGTTACAAGCCTGTCCACACCCCACGCCGAAAAACGTGAATCCCGACCACTCTAATCTAACGAAATTCGACGCAGTAGCTAAATTCGGGCGAGACCCATTTCAAATGAAAAGTCCGTTTCATCATCCGAGATCTAGTAAAATTCCGGATTTTCAACCGAAATTTCTATTTTACCCTTTATCCAAAATCTTGGATTTTCTGGGGTCTCACAAAAGGGCATGTGAAGGACTGTATCAAGCGCAAGGCTTGGTTCGAAAAGAGAGGTATAAATATTTCTTTTGTATGTTATGAATCCAATCTTGCTAAAGTTCCTTCAAATACTTGGTGGATTGATTCTGGAGCCACAACTCATGTGACTAATTTAATGCAGGGATTCCTTACAACCAGGAAACCAAAGGAAAGTGAAGTTCCCATAGGGAAACCGTCTCAAGGTTGGAGTGATAGCTGTTGGTACCTATCGCTTACTATTAGAGACGGGTCATCGAATGGATCTTTTAAACACTTTTTATGTACCTTCTATCTCTAGGAATTTAGTTTCCTTGTCCAAATTAGATGCTACTGGATATTCTGTTTTATTCAGTTATGGACAATTAAGTTTGATGTTAAATTCTGTTACAGTTGGTTATGGTATTTTATGTGATGGTTTATATAAAATTTCCTTGAATCATGAATTTTCACAAGCTTTAATAACCCCCGCATTCAAATGTTGGTTCAAAAACATGGCTTACCTAATGAAAATTTTTCAATCTGCGGGCACAAAAGACTAAGTAACATCTCTAGGGAAAGAATTGAGAAATTAGTGAAGGAAGGAATTTTACAAAATTCGACCACCGATTTTCATGTATGCATGGATTGCATAAAGGGAAAAGCAACCAAACCCCACAAAGAAAGGTGCCACAAGAAGTAATGAGCTCCTCGAGATAGTTCATACAGATATCAGGACCACTCTGCTCCATGTTTTACAGAAAGAACATTTTCATCACCTTCATAGATGATCCATCTCGTTATGGTTATGTTTATCTAATGCGAAAAGTCTCTGCCATTGACATCTTCGAGATGTTCATAACGTAGGTCGAGAGACACAATTAGATAAAAAGATTAAAATTGTTAGACGATCGAGGCTGAATATTATGGCGTATATGATGAATCAGACAAAATCCCCAGTCCTTTGCCAAATTCCTTGAAGCATATATTTCCGTGTCGCACACAATGCCCGGGCACGCCACAACGTAATGGTGTTCGTCGAAAGGTGTAATCGCACATTAATGGAAATGGTTAGAGTATGATGAGTTACTCTTCCGTACCTTATTTCATTGCGGGGTGAAGCCTTAAAACCGCAATGTATATCTTGGAACGTAGTTCTAGTAAGGCGCCTTCCAAAAACTCCTTTTCGAGTTATGGGACTAGTAGGAAACTCCAGTTGAGACATATATACATGTATGGGGTTGTCCGAAGGGAGGCAAGAACTCCAGTAACCCACATGAGAAAAAGCTTGATTCAAGAACGATATCTGGATATTTCATTGGCTATCCGAATAAATTGAAAGGGTACAGATTTTATTGTCCTAACCACAGTGTGAGTGTAATGACCCGTACCAAATAATACAAGTTTGAAACGCGTTTGACCAAGTTTGATTAAGTTTGACCAAAGTTGACTAGGTTTGACCACTTAGTGAGGTTGGACCAAAGCTGGACTTTTTCAAGAATGAATAATTTTAGGTTGACTAGCACCATTTCGTAGGCCTCGCTGACACGAGTTCATAGACGGGCGAACGTCGGTCTCGACTTACTGATAAAAGTTACGACTTATTAGAAGTTCAACAAAGAAGACTTTATCGTTGTCCAAATTGTCCGGATTTTTACCCTAAATCAACCCTAGACCTTATATGAACATATTTCGGGATTCCAAATGAAACCCTAGCCCTCAAGACACTTTTTGAACTCTAAAAACCCTAGGAAGGAGCTCAAACCTGAACCTAGCCGACCTACCATTGGAGAGCCGTGAGAGATCGACCAGACGAGGCACCACCGGCCACCACAGCTACACGCGCCGACGGAGGCGCGCACCTCCTGGACGGTCACGCAGGCCAAATTCACCCGCCAACCGCCACGGACGCTGCCGGACGGCCTGGCCGGGCGGGCGAGGCTGGGTCACCGCGATCACCGGATCGTTTCTGACTTTTTCTCCCGCCATTTCCTCGCTATTTCCGCCACCCCATAGCTCCTTTCCACCATTTTTCGGGATCCCGAACTCATTTCCGTGGTCCCTTGCGCATTCCGCACCGTTTGAAGCTACAACGAAAACGAAATCCGGCCGGTTGCCAGATCGGTTTTCGGCCACCACAAATGACTTTTGGGAATCAAGGTAATGGTACCAATGAGTTCCTAGTCTCTCGGGATTTCATTGATATGTGGTTTGTAAATTTGGACGCCGCTTGGTTAGTTTTTCCATTTTTAGGTTGTTCGTACTACCGAAATGTCGGGACTGAAATAGAGTACCAATTGGTCAAATTTGGCAAAATTGAAGTTGTATTAGTGAAATTAGATGTTTTTAGGAATTATCGACTGCTCACCGAGAAATAGTTCCTGGTGAAAGCCCCAATTTCGTATCTGCCTATGAAGCACACTTCAGGTAATCGGGACCCGTCTCTGAAAGTTCAATTAGATGATCTCATAGTTCTAAATGTTGTTATAAGGCCTTAGGATATTCCAATGTCGTTGGTTCAATTCATCGAGCCTAAGTGGTATTATGAGATACATGTGCACTCACGCCGAGCCTGAGACTCCATCCTCGCAAGACAAGCCCGAGCGCCTCGTAGTCATGAGTGGTTTATATGTTTTTAAAATTTTTCGTGCTATTATTACTATATATATTTGTGGTTTGTTATTTTCATATAATGCTTGATCAAATGGTTGGTCAGATATAAATGTGGTTATCGTCTCAGATAAAATAAGTTATCATTTCATGTGAATTTTGTCAACATTTTAACCGTTTTCGAAGTCGCATCGATTCGTGGATGAGTATGTGGTATTTAGATATTTTGGGGTATGTGGATTGGGTTTTAAACCCCCTTGAACAATTATTGTTTCATGGATTGGATTTCGAAATATATGTGTTTAAAAATTTGTTAAGGAATATGGTCATTGAGGTATTTCTCAAATTTCGGCTTGGATTGATGAACTAAAGATCTTCAATGTTTGATTGAGTTGCGGAAAGTACCATAAATTCTAACTAGGATAAGGTGACGTTGGAAAAAGTACACGTGAGTAAGGACATTGTGTTGGAGGTTATAAGGTGATGTACCATATTGTACCGGAGATTGGATTTAGTATTTAATATCATAGTGCACTGGGATTGCCACGGTTCCGTGAGGTCGGTTTGACCCGACGGTTTAGTAGTTGCCACGGTGCAGTGAGGTCGGCTCAACCCGACTCCGCTTATTAGTTGCCACGCTGTCGCGTGAGGCCTGTCAATCTCGACCGGCTCGGGTATTCCTCGGGTTTTTGCCACGGTAACGTGAGGTCGGGTTTGACCCGACGCGCTGGTACTCGGGTTTTTACCACTTAACGCGGAGGCCTGCCAATTTACCCGCCGTTATTCTCGGTTTTTTTTCAGCCACTCCGCGACGCGAGGCCGGTTTCATCCAACCTATATTCGTTATCTACTCCGCCGTGAGGTTGGGTTTACCAACGGTTTAGGATGGATATATGGTATGGTACGATGTTATAGTTGCCACTTGTCATGAGGTCGGCTCTTGACCCCGACGGTTATTTGTTGCCACTCTGCAGTGGTGAGGTCGGGTTTGATCCATCTGCTTGGTATTCCTCGGGTTTTACCATCTGGTGATTCGAGGCTCCAAGCACGACTCGCTTAAGGATGGGTACATGGTACCTGGCATTACTGTTGGTTTATATAGTATGGTATCTCGTTGGTGTTTAGGGTATGGTACATCGTTGGTGTATATGGTATGGTACATAGTTGAATTTTATGGTACGGTGCATTGTTGGTTTTGAGTAAGACGTAACCTTTTCAATAGTTATGATTATTATATTTTCCATGATTAATTGTACAACATGATGTTTATATGTTTTATGCATCAAATTCATATGTGATGAATGAATTCAGGTTATAAGGTTCTTGATAATGAAGTCAGTAAATTATTGAGCATGAATTTCTTATTGTTGGGTTTTGGTAAAGTTGGGTTTTGTGAAATGTTTGTTAAACGGGGAACATTACAAAAGAGTGGACGTGAGGTCTTGAGAGAAGAAATTTTCGTAAAATAAAAACATTATTTTCCATATAAATTATGCCACTCATTGAGATTTATTTCTCACGTTTTATTGTTTTAAATCTATTTCAGGTAGTCTTCGGGGCAGTCATAGCTTACCGCACCAGACTCAACACCGCTCAAGTTCGCGACAAAATGGTAGCACTTCCTACTCCATCCTTTCCTCGTCGATTGTCGGGACCTTATTTATTTTTATCTTGTAATCCTAAATTTGCAAATACTCTTAGAATGCTCTGACATTAGTATTAAACTCATTGAGTTCTTTACGCATGTAGGTTAAGACCTACCTTTGGATAGGTCGTGATTTGACCTATATTTCAGAGGTATTATAGTGTCGCATGTATTTACTTTCTTAGGCCCCTTGTGTATGCCCCAGAGATTGTACAATGGGACTCCACTAGGCTGACGGACCACCGGGAGTACCTTGGAAGGATATCGGGTCGGTCTTGTCGTTGAATGGTTAGGCACAGCAATGTCGATTCTTGGGGAATGGCGAATTGAGTGGGATGAATGAACCCGAAAGTAGATGTTGAAGAGATAAAGTGGATAACCCACCACTTTTTTACCTCGAAATTATTGTCCCTCGACACATTGACAAGTTGGGGAAAATGAGCTTTAACATAATAGAGATAGTTTCATACCACCAGAAAATATTGCCATTAGAAAATGCTGTAAGAGCCACCACAATGAAAGCACCTTTGAGGAGATTTCAAAGAGAAAGGGGGCACACTTAAATTCTGAGATGATTATGTGGTGTATTTACAGGAATCTAATTTTGATATTAGGATAAGGAAGGATCCGGTTTCGTTTTCACAAGCCATGAAAGTGATGATTCTAGTAAATGGATCATTTATGAATGAGAGTTGAAATCTATGGCCCATAGCGGTGTATGGGATCTCATCGAGTGCCCGAATAATTGTAAACCCCGTCATTGCCAAATGGGTCTTTAAGACAAGTCACGGCCTTCAGCCAATATCGAGCGATTTAAAGCCAGACTTGGCGAAATGTTTCACTCAAAGGAAAATTACTCGATTACAAAGATACATTCTCTCCGAGTTTCAAGAAAGATTAAGCAGAATCATCATGACACTTGTAGCTCATTTTGATTTAGAAGTTACATCAAATGGATGTAAGCGCATTCTTAAATAGAATTTGGATGAAGATATCTACATGGAACAACGGAAGAGGTTCGCGAAAGGAAATGAACACCTAGTTTACAAAATTAAAGAAATCCATTCACAGTCTTAAACAAGCTTCAGACGATGGTATATTAAGTTTAATAAATACCATTACATCTTTTCGGATTTAAAGAGAACATTGTTGATCGGTGTATATATACGAAAGTTAGTGAGGAGCAAGTTTACATTTCGATCACGTATGTAGATGATATTTGCTTGCTAAGCGATGATCTTGGTTTATTAGGTGAAACGAGGAATATCTCTCACAAAGCTTTCGTATGGTTGATATGGGTGAGGCAAACTATGTTATTGACGCCGAGATCTTTGGGATCGATCCTAGAGGGAATCTTGGGTTTATCTCGAGAAAGGATATATTGATCGGGTTTAGAGAGATTTAATATGCGGAGTCATGTTCGCCGGGTATTGCACCTATATTGAAAGGTATGAGGTAGTAAATCGTGCCCGGAATAACATGGAAATGGAGTAAATGGAGAAAATTCCTTATGCATGTCGGCTGTAGGAAGTTTGATGTGCGCTGAACATGTACAAGGCGGGATATCGACTTCTTTGTAGGCATGTTAGGAAGATACGAAATGATCGAGGATTACGACCCTTTGGAAAAACGCAAGAAGGTCATGAGGTATTTACAGACGAAAAGGATTATATGCTCATATAAGATACGAACAATTAGAGGTTGTAGGTTACTTAGATTTTGATTATGGTGGTTGTCTCGTAGCTTAAAGTCAACGAGGATTTGTCTTTATCTTTATGAGTAGGAAGCGATCTCATGGAAGAGTGAAAAACAATCGAATTCTTGCTTCGTCCATGATGGAGGCGGAGTTTGTTGCTTGTTTTGGGCTGAGTCATGCTTATGGTTGGAATTTTGTCCTCGGGGCTTGAGTGTTGTCGACTCTGTTGCTAAACCTTTGAGAATATATTGATAACAGCAATTTGTTTTCTTCTAAGAATGGAAAATTTTCTAGTGGATCGAAAGCATGGATTTAAAGTATTTGAATTGTTAAAGAAAGAGTCCAAAAACAACAAGTGTCAATTGAAAATATTAGGACCACACTTATGGTTGCTGATCCATTAACTAAAGGATTACCTCCAAAAACATATTTAGAACATGTTATGAGGATGAGCCTTTTGAGTAATCCATAATATGTATGATAATGAATGGTGGTTATGTAATTGACAATTTGCGCATTAAAATTGTTTCTGTTTATTATTGTTTTCAATTATGGGTGCACGTTTTATTGTTTGATAAACAAGAATTGTCCTGACAAGACAAATTACATGGGCTATTTGGCATTATGAATTTGAGTTAGTAAGGGTTATTGATATGTGGTGCATGGAGAAACATGACATTATGGTCATGCGCGCCATGACTCACATTTATGATATAAACTGATACAGTATTATGATATATGATTTTGGACGTATTGGCTAAGTTTATTGAAATCGTGATCACGTGTCAAATATATTATAGTTTTCATAATCTGTTTAGTGGGCCAAGTGGGAGAATGTTATTTCCACATTAAAATTAAGTAGGTGGCCCACTAACCTAGTATTTAGCCAATTAAAAGAATACACAATATCTTTAAACTGTTATGAAGATATTTACCCTTGATGGAGTGGGTAAATTATAATAAATATAATTTATTATTTAGGAATAAGAACAGTTATTAATAATAAATTATATTTATTATTTTGGAATAATAAATATAATTTATTATTACAGAATAATAAATATAATTTATTATTTAGGAATAAGAACGATTATTAATAATAGATTATATTTATTATTTTGGAATATGACGATTATTCGAATAACCGTTTAGAGCGGTTTTGAGCGTGTATTCTTAGCCTCTTCTCCTATCAATAAGTTATATATAGAAACCCCTTCGTAATACTTGGTTAGAGCACTCTTCTATCGATTCACAAAACGATTATGTGTATCAAAGTTTGATAAGAAAAGAGATCAAGGATTTAAGATCTATAAGGCGAAGGAAATCTCGTAGGCTGCGTGTTCTTCAAGCGATTTATGTAATCATATTTTATTATTATTATTTATTATCGAATTGAGTTTAGTTAATGATCACGGAATATTGTGTATTTAATTTAGTATTAAATCTAACATTAAATTAAGGAGAATGATTTTGTTAGATTTAGTTATTGAATGAAAATTTTCTTCAAATAACCTATATGCATTGTAACTATATATATAATTATATAAAACTTATCTTCTTGTTTGAAGGATTTGTCTAGACAGTAAGGTAGGATTCAAATGATTATGATCTTTTAGATTTTTCCTTCTAATTTGATGAATTTTGTGATTTTTTGTTGTTTGTTAGGACAAAAAAATTAAGAAAGAATGAATTTTGTTATATTTAGTTATTTAATAGAAATTTCCATTAAGAAAATAACCTATATACGATGGAACTATATCTATATAATTATATAAAAATCATCTTCTTGTTTTAAGGTTATCCCTGAAACTTGAATATGGTAGGATTCTAATTATTATGATATTTTGTAGATTTTTCCTTATTATTTGATGAATTATAATTAAGGAGAATGATTTTGTTAGATTTAGTTATTTAATGAAATTTTTTTTAAATACGTTGTAACCTATATCTGACCAATAAAGTAAGATTATAATGATTATGATCTTTTGTAGATTTTTCTTATATTTTGATGAATTTTTTTTGTTTTTTTTTGTTGTTTTGTAAGAAGAAATAAAAAAAAAAATTAAGAAGAATGATTTTTATATTTAGTTATTTAATGAAATTTCCATTAAATAACCTATATACGATGGAATGATTAGAATTAAAGGAGAATGATTTTGTGAGATTTGGTATTTAATGAAAATTTTCATTAAATACTTGTATATAACAATATCTCTATATTTAACAAAACATAACTGGAAAGAAAGAAGAACTAATTTTCCTTGGTATATGATTTTTTGTATCCTTATAGTTCCAAAGGAGCCTTTTGTTTATAATAGTGGAAAATGGAGGCGTCGATAGCAATTCAAGCTGCGGAATCCATATCGCTGTTTTCAGATTCATCGAGGACGCCATTGGCACTTTTCCAGTATTCTGTTCTTCTAATCGCCCGCAGGTCTTCGTCTTCTTCTTCTTGTAGGAAACCGGCCCGGCGATTCCTACTTCAGCGCCGCCTCGATGGCTTTCAATGCGATCCATGATTCGATTAGGTCTCCTCCTCGTAAGGAGGTTTCCATAAGGGATTATCGATGCCGAGGAGAGCAAGGCGAAGCCATAACTGCGACAATGACCGTTCTTCGTCAGATCAAATTTCTGAGGCTCCGGCTGTTTCGGACATTAGCAGCAGCAGTGAAATGCAGTGGTGTTAATTCTGGGGGCCAACTGTATTAGGAGCCTGCCAGCGGCAGTGTTAATGACAGATTCTTCCATTTTCTTTGCTTTTATTGGTTGTTTTCATTAGACAACATTTGCAAGGTACTTACTTACTTCTCTTTCCTCTGTCATTTGTTTCTCCTCTCAAAACCATCTTCATCATGATGTGTGTGTGTGTTTTTGGGTTTTCAGTGAAACTTTCCTTACGTACAGAACATCTTTTTCAAAAAATTTCCTATTCATGGTCGTAGCTCTGTTTAAAAATTTCAGAACCTAAGCCTAAGTTGTTTATCTTATGCAGTACCTCTTGTTGGACATTTCGGCCCTTCTTCTCGATCCATTTTGACCTAATTTTGTTGTTGTGCAAGATATTTCAGGTTTCTTTGTTACGATTTGGATTGCTCTAGTGATGTTCAAATCAAAAGATATTCTAAAAACGCAGAAAGCTCTAAAGGTGCTGTGACTTGGCTTTGGCTTTGGTTTTTGTTTTAAGCCCGAGAAATAGTTTACCTTATTTGAGCTTTTTTCTTTTGGGTTTCTGATAATGGAAGCTGGTTTCTGCAGGGAAAGAAAATTATTTGTTCTCCGCATGCTTCACCGTGTTAATGATTCATGTGATCTGCGTTTATTGGTGGTATGGGAATAATGACCTTCTACCCCTCTGCTTTGCTTCCTCCAAAAGCAATACCTCCATTCTGCCATGCTATATACATCATCATGGTAGATAGTAAGCCACAACAAACTGGTCTTTTATCGACTCTTCTTAGAAAAAGCGCATGCCTTGAGTAGCTATAGCAATATGTTATGAAAATTTTCTGATAAAAAAAATGTTGTGAAATTTATACATAATTGAGATTGTGCTTGAAAGTAAAATTGTCACCTTCTGGATGTCACTAGCACATAAAAAATAGAGGCATCAGGACAATGACGTGAACTAGATTGCTAAAATAGAAGACCGTTTGAATGTGATAAAAATTCAAATAGATTGATTTAGGTTAGAGATGACTTGCGAGCGAATCCACTTTATAAAATTGGAACAAATTTGACAACATTGGTGGACATTTTCCATTCCCATATTACAATAGAGACATGTTATGTTGAAATGAATGGTTCTCATATCAACAAAGTACCTTCTGTTGATCATTGCAACTCTGTTCTTTAGATTACATTTCATGGGTGCGTTTTAGTCTAATACCACAAGTTTTCTGCACCATCCATCGATCAATAAGTTTGGTTGGATGTTTAATTGATGGATTGATAAATTCATGGCACAAACTACTCAAAAAATAAAAATAAAAATAAAAAAATTCATGGCACATTGTCAGTGTTGGTTTCGTTTTTCAGATACTATGAATTAGCCCTAGCAGCAATGGCTTTAAAGTGCATGCTTTTGATATACTAAAAATAGTAAGTCGTGATTATAGTAAGCAGGTAACTTAAATAATGAATTTCCAGAAGCAGGTAATTTATGCTTCTAATTTTTCTTTTATATTTACTAGAGCTTCTTAACCATAGATTTTTTGTTTTTCCAGGGTCAGATGCTTACTCTAGTTGGGTATATATCATTGTTGTACCGTGCCTTGTTGCCTCATTGATCTGGTATCAAATTCTTTTGAACAAGAATATGGAAGCCTCTTTCTTCATTGACTGAGGTTGTATTTAACCTTTAGCTTCCATCATTTGTTGAGAAGGTATGTTTTTCTATTGATGTACAATCCTGTTGATTTGGACTTTTTCATGCTTTTCTTCTGACTACCTAAAATTCCCTGGAAAGCATGAAACTTAATTTCAAGTTGCCACTAAAAAGCAGAAAAAATTGAAGTGCTCATTGTCAAGTGGAGTGGTTTTGCATGACATATTCTTGTTATTAATAATATTAGATACACGATTTCTATTTTTCTATTAAAAAGATGACTATTCATACTATCATGATTATTATTTAGATAGGGAATACAGATTGTATTGTTCAGCAAAGAAAACCTGAAAGGTATATATGATGTGTGAAGAAGCCAAAGAGCGGTGTGGAAGCACAAAATCAACAATTATACTCTGCCTAGAGTCTAGCAATTCACAAAATCCAATGTTGCAGGGGCAATCCTCTATATATATATATATATATATATAAGAAAAAAACGTATTGCTTAGTTTCCTATTTCATAAATTCCCAAGCTCTTTCCATTCTTACTCATCAAATAAGTTTCAAAACAAACATGATGGAGTAACCATCAAGCTTCGAATATTCATGCTAGCGGAATGTTGATGCAACTTCTCGAAAAGATCTTACTTTCTAATTCCTAATCATGGAGCTATTGTGTAAACCAAAGACTGACTACTACCTTCTCATATTTTTTTCAAGGTTTCTTCGCTTTCATCCATCCTTACAGAGCTATACCTTGCTCTTGACAACGAGTTTAAACCTTCCGCTATATTGGATTTACAGCGTACTCTTCAATTAGTCCATGGATTGAGCGTCTAAGACCCTACAATCATAAGCTTATTTACATGAAAGAGTCTTTGGCTCATGAAAGCCAACCTTGGATAAGCATTTCAAAAGATCTTAGGCAAATAAAAAAAGAGTTTTCTTGTACACTCATCAATATTGCTAGATCCTTACACACTCCCTCTAAAGGATTAAGGTAGTTGGTGCTTCTATTGAGTCTCTTGTAAAGAAGGATTTGAAGTTTTCATCTTTTGCGGAGGCCACAAAGCAAAGTGAGGGTAGGTTGGGAGATGCGATCTAGTTGGAGTTAAGGCGAAGGGAGTGAGAATATATTAAGATGTTCATTTGCTTATAGGTAGGTGGAGAGGACACTACAATTCCTTTTAGAATGTGGATTTTTGTCGAAAGGTGGGCAAGGAACCAATGGAGGGTAGAGGGTGGCATCTTTAAGCATAGACTTCTTGTTGTTTGTCTTTGATTCTTCTCCTAAAGCTAGAGTGAGTGGTTGATAGAGAGGTAAAAGAGGCACCTGAAGAATGTCCTCTTGGAAAAGTGGAGTCAGGGTGGGATGTTTTCCACTGGAAGCCTATGCGAGAGGCTTGGGTGAAAGTGGTCTGGACTTCATTGCACTTGAGGTCAGTAGTCTTTTAAGAAGGTGGGATGAGTGTGGTGGTTTCCTCTAGTGGATAAGAAGGCGGCCTGACTTCCTACTATAGGCTTTAATGGGCAAGAATATAATGAAATTGATGAGAGAGTTGCACAGCTCAAATCGATTGTGTGGGAATGGGTTATCTTGTTCAACTATGGTGGGATATTCCACCTTGGGTAATTAAAATGATGCCAACAAGAGGGGCTTTGAGCTTGGGTTTGTAGAAGCCCAAAAAAAAAAAAAAAAAAAAGGAGCTAAGAGCGTTTCACGTGTTGTAATTAATGAGATGGAATAAGTGCAAAGCAGATTACAACCAATGTTTTCAAAGGCGAAAGCACAAGACAAGGCGTTTTCATGTCTATGAGGCGAGGTGTAAGCCTTTTATTACATTATATAATTAATAAATGCTTTATAATATATTAAAAACAATATATTGAATAAAAAATAATTGAAAATTTTGGAATAAATAATTAATAACCATTTTCTGAATATGTTAATATCCATTTTTCTAACATATAATAAATTATTTGAATGATTATAATATAAAATAAATTATAATTTTTGGAATATGGATTAAATGTTAATATCCATTTTGAATGATCATTTTAAAATAATTTTCCAAAATACCAAAATAATTTATTATTATATTTTTAAACAATTTTAGAAACAAGTGACGAAAATGTTAATTTTATAGAATTATCAATATAAAAATGAATTATCTAATATATTTTGATAAAGAATAAATATCCTTTATAAAAAATAATTTATTTTTAAAAAGATTTATTTTTATGCCTAGGGGTGTTTGGGGGCGCCTCGCCTTAGGCGCATTCCTGACGCCTTTTAAAGCGTTGATTACAATTGAGATAGGATATGTGGGTACATGTAGACAAGGCTTTAAAGAGATGATCGATACAAAGTGGATGATTTTACAATGAGAGAGTCTTTTTGGTTTTCAAGTTGGTGGAAATTGAAAGAGTGAAAAGCTTTTGAGCTAGAAAATCCAAAGATTTATTTTGGAGATAGAGGGGTGAATTTGAAAGGGAAGATCCACTTTGTAAATCGGAAAATTTATTTGTATTGATAGAGGAACCGGGAAGTTACGGTGTTAGATACCTTTCTTCTTTGAATGAGGCTCTCGTTGTAAGTTGATCTTTACTCTTGATAATGCCTTCAACTATTTAAAAGCCGAACTTAGTTACTCTTGATTCTTCTTGCTAGCATACAAAAGAATGAGAGTTATCTCTGAGTAACAAATGAGAGACCTCCCTTCCCTCGAATCTTCCCTTGATCGAGAAGCCTTAAATAAAACCCTTTTCTTTGCCCTGATAAGAATGTGGAGAGAACCTCTATGGTCATGATGATTATATAATGGGACGATGGTTTACATTGTTTCAATCCTCTTGAACTTTGTAGAACACAGAAAGTTATCCATTGCCAAAGACAAAGAAACACACTACAGATGCACATTTGATCTAGGTTATTCATTTAGGAGCCAAAACCCATTTTATCAATATTTTTAGAACAAAACTTCAATAGTAGCGATCCATGACCTTTTCAATGTCAGAGACATTGAACAAAGTCCATTACCATTGAACAATGTCTGATCTTTCAATGTCAAACTCCAAACATTATTATTTTCTCTTAAGATAATATTCGTATCATCATTATCATTATTGTTATTTATTTTTCTTATCATCTTATTGTTGTTTTTTATTATCGATGTGCTCGTGATTGCATTATTATAAATTCTTATATTTTTTGGATATTAGGTTCAATCATTCTTTCCTGCATTGGGCCGCTTATCTCGTAACGAGGTGCATTATGGGTCTTATGCCACGTCTGAACAGGTCGGTTGGTCCTTTTTGAGTTAGACATCTTTGAAAAAAATGTGCATCTTTTTTTTTGTTTGTTTTTAAAGAGAGATGCATGTATTTATGTATGCACTAGATTACAAGATTTTCATGGAACCTTTTAACCTATTACTGCCCATGGGCTATGTTTCATGGTTTTGTGTTCTGGAATATTTTTAGGCGTTTGATCCTTCACATGAACAAATTACAGGATATGGGGACTTGACTTAAAAATGAGCTCAATACTAGGCATGGAGACTTGGGCAACATAATAAAGGGAGAGATGAAAACAATCAATTAGACTTAAGATATCTTGGATAGAAATTCTCCTTTTTCTTTTATTTGTATTATTTTGTTCTTATTCGGAGACGGTAAAGAAGTTGATAGAAAAAAAAAAGAACAGTCATATCTAAAGCAGATTAAGAGTATCGAAGGATCACACACCAACAGCCATATTGTGTTGTGGTGGTAGGGGTCGTTGAATGAAGTTAGAGAGTTTGGGCTAAAAAGGCAGCTAGCATCCCGATTGGCTGATCTTTAGGGAAGTCAAATTCGCTGTCACAATTGTATAGCCCTTGTGATGCTAAAGATCCTTGGTAATCCTTTTGGAGGCTTTGTTTAAATTTGATAAGTTGTATAAGACATATGGAAAACTCATTTTAATGCATAAAGCAAGCCAGGCAGTTTAATTAATATTGTTACTTTTCTTAAGATCTCGAGTCTCGATTGAAGTTAACTTTACCTTAATTGCACCCCTCCTTGCCATCTTCTTACCATGGTTTTTGGCTGATTTGATAGGCTTGAAACACAAAATGCTTTTGAAGATGGTGTTCGTTTGCTTCAGAGACTATAAGTGTACCTCCATTTTTTCTGTTTGGTTGGAGTTCAGCTATTTAGTAAGGATGGCCCTTTGTCGTGTGTACCTGCATTTTTCTCTTTGGTTGAAATTTAGCAATTTAGTAATGTCGTTTTGCTTAGGATTCATAGGTGGATGGGTACCCGAGTGAGGTGGGCCTTACAATTTCCCGATTCTGTATGCCCAGGATGGACACTTTCTTGTATTCTTTGAGTTGCCATTTTGGCTCCTCCTTTTAATTGAATCTCATTATATATATATATATATATATATATATATATATATGCTCTATATATATATATATATATATATATATATTGCCATTTAGCTCCCTCCTTTTAATTGAATCTCATTATATATATATACATTATATATATATATATATATATATATATATATATATATATATATATATATATATATATATATATATATATATATATATATATAAATTGACAAGTATCCTAAAATTGCATATAAGGAAGGCGCTGCTAAACCATACTACACTTAGACTAATTCTCAAATGCGGTAAGAGAGAGACCACGAGGGTGGTAAAGCCCTACCACATGCTCTGTGCATTCCTAAGACTCAAACTTGAGATTCTTTGGTTAAGCTAGGAGAGACCCTAACCATTTACCTACCATGTTTGGTGGTTGGGTAGGTTACTTTTATCGAGGGTTAATCTTCTACCTTTTGCTAGATATATCTCTTACATATGTTTCCAACCTTTGTTGGAGATCATCCTCAGCCCATCCCAAACTTAGAATGTGAAAATGGTAGTGAGAGGCTAAGGTAAGTGGTGAGAGGTGTGGCCCACCACATTCCACTCTATAGTCTACAGATTCACTCACCCGTTTCCTTAAAATATCAATTCCTGAGTAGCAGCTTGCCTTGTTTAGGGATATCTGACTAATTTAATTCACACTCCTTCAATCACCAAATCAAGACCCTCCAGCGCTCTTTTATCAAGGCGTTGTGAACTCTAGAAAATTGGTATCAATTTTCAAAATGCCTCATGAACCTCGAACCCTTGCATGGTGTAGGTAACTATTAAATGTGAATTTCATATAGATGAAAAGGTGTTAGTCACATGTCATATCGATTGGACTCTGTTTCATTTCATTAAGAAAGTTTAGTTTGCCCATTTCAATACTTTGCTTGTTAGAAACAAGATCTAGGTGATGGAAGAGGTATTGCTTTGTTGACGTCGTGGCTATGGGTGGTAATTTCACATCTATTGTTTCTTTGGGAACCAAAGTGCATAGTAAGAAAATTTGTTGGATCTTTGGATTAGACATTTGTAAACCCCTACCAATATAAATTGTGATTATACCACCTAACAAATAAAAAAAAAAAAAAAAGAGAGAGAAAGAGAGCAGTTTTATGCTGCTTGATTAAATTTTGCTTAATTTTTTGATAGGTAATAGATCCTTTTGGTTCTATTATTGCATGGTGATATTCTGAATCTAAGTTATTAGTAATTTAATGCGAGTTCTTTGTAGTCGGAGATCTTTGTGCTATATGTCGGAGAATATACATGCTCCCGATTTTGCTTCGTTGTAAGCACATATTTTCCTTGAAGGCTAGCGTGTCGGAATGGTAACCTCTTTTTGGTATCCACTAGTTCTATAAGGATAATGATTTTAACCTCTTTTTCTTTTCACATTTTTTGAATAATTTCCTATTTCATATTAAGGTGTTATATCTACTCTTCATGATCTTTGGCCAAAAAGTCTCCCATCTTGGATAAACTATGTCGGCATTAGCTTGGAAAGCTTTGCTGGTGCGATTCTCTCTGATATGATTGATTTTAATTTTGGTCGACGAGGACATCTTGTAGATAAAAATAAGAACTATGGGTGGATGGAAGAACATTTTAATATAAAACGACTAAGATAAATTTTATCAAATTCGGTTTCAATAAATTACAGTAGAAGATATTGAGGGGGGGTGAAATTACTAAGAAGCAAAATCGATTTCATCCTTTTGGTTCAATGATCCGTAGAAGAGAAAGTGGATGCTTGTGTAAGGAAGGAAGAAATATGAGGAAGGAATCATCGTGGCGGACCCGGGAAATAAAGTCAAGAGGAGTATAAAAATTTTGGGGAGCATTGTAGCACAATGGTTTGAGAACTTACCTCCAAATAGGTCATTAGTTGAGCCTCATTAGAAACAATTTTTTTCCAAATTTCGAAATGACTGATTCTCGTCCTTCTTACTTAATTCAATTTGTTTGTTTTTATGCAAAAAGAAATGAGAAGGAAAAATGATTCTTTATTAACCAGAAGAAAACACACACTGCTATAGATTATGGATGGCTGAAAATCCCATATTTTTGTTCATAGTTTACAACTACTGACTAAGAAAGATTCCCTAATTGTCAAAGTTGATGCTCGCTAGAGATTTTGTGAAGATATCTCTAATCTTTGAAGGCTTGTTGATAAGTATGCTGTTTGAATTATCCCCTTCCTCACTTTTTACTTATAAAAAAAAAATCCTTCTACCTCATGTATATGTTTTATCTTATCACTTGATGATTGTGTTCTTAACAATCTTATGGCTGTCGGTAGTCATTGAAAATCACGAGTATTAGGTTTCTTAGTTAGGATTCTCAATTCTCTTAGTACCAATCTCAACCATATTCCTTGACACATACCTTGTGCTCTATCTAGATTTCAGTTTTGCCTTCCTTAGTTGATGCAACACTATGTTTAAAGCTTTGCCATGTGATCAGATTTTCCTACTCATAAACATGATATTACGAAGTTGATTTATTGTTAATTATTGATGGAATCCAATCAACATCGAGTGAAAGATTCAGTTTCTTTGCTTGATGTCTTCTTGAAGTATGGATGTTTCCTTGGTATCATCTTTGGAAACGTCTTAGGATTCACACTTTCACCTCATCTTAGGATCCAATAAACCTTGGATATTTTCTTCGTCAAGATTCTTATTGAGTTCCATAAAAACTAAATATTATTCTCTTCTCGATGAACTATAGTACTTTCGATTCCATCTCTTGGATAGTCACGATCATGCTCTTCAAACAAGTCCGATGCAAGTGATGTGAGTGTGTTGAAGTATAGAGAGACAAAAGCGTATCTCATAACATAGATCATGGAGAATACTTTCACTTTATACAATTAAATGAGTACTTTAATTTTCAAATGTCTATTATTTTGCCTTTCGATTTGCTCATAATAAGTATAAAGGTAATCTACCATACTTTTTCTTTACCAACAAAAAAATCTTGCCATCTTAAAGTGTCTTTCTAATCGAAGAGGGAAGTACCCATATCACATCAAACAAGAGCCTGAAAAATGCCATAAGAACTTGCCTTCTTATAGTGGATGGAAATATGATAAATCATTTTCTGTATAAGGCAAAGAAAGAAGCATCTATTCATAAAATCAACTTCTCATTTGAAGATGATATAAAGTTACAAACTTATACCAAGTAGCCTCACAAGGAAAAAGGACGATTCTAAGAGTGTTTCAAATAACTTCTACTTGAAAAACATTTTGTCTTCTTCTCCAATCTTTGTAAAGGGTCTTAGTAGAAAAAGTCCTATTCTTTGACGTTTCTTTTTCGTCGCTTTTTCACGATGAGTCTCATCCTTTTGATTTTATCAATAGAACTTTATCGCTCCCATGTCATACTTACTTAGATTGCAATCTCAAAGGAAATACTCCATAGTTTCACCTCGAATTGTTGGTGCATAAAGAAGCTAGAAACATGGCGTTGTCGATGATAAGACTTTAAACCTCTTCCCACATTACCTTCTTGGAGAAAGATATCACAATAAGGAAAGAAATTGCTTTCGATAGTTTGTCATTGCACCACCTTATCCTTCAAAACTTCACTTCATCCCCATAGATACCAGCCACAGTGTAAATTATTCTAATCCTTCTTTCCCATATTTGCGAAGCTAATGATTTTTCGACTCACAAGCCCACTTTTCACTAACTTGACTCCGTTTCATATTAGGGCTATGTTGAGCATCAAGAAAGTCTTGACACTCAAACCATCCTTTCTTTTGTCTAAATGAATGATAAATCATCTTACTAATTATTATGGCTTCCTTTTAGGGGCCCCTTCTTAAAGAAAATGTGTTTGAATTTGCTCTGCCATTTTATCTTCATCCACCACACCTCTCATCTGAAAAATGCATTAGAAATGCAAGAGAAAAGCGCCACCTTCAACTAAAGTCTCAGCTTGAGTTGGAATGAAAACTGAAACCCTCAAAAGCTCACCTTGTGCGAGAAGCGAGGCATGGAGGAAGGAACAAAATTCATATTGGCACCTTAGCGTGACCACTGAAACATCTAGAGGATTCTTAGTTGTTTTACCCCGCCTTACTCTCAAAAATCTTCATCCTCTCATTCTTGATTGAAAATTCGATAGAGAAGCTAATGTATTTTTGAATGCATGGCAAAAAATATTACAGCAGTGAGGGAAGATGTTGGAAGTAGCATTGGAGCTGATGAGCCATCAAAGTTAGGAGTGACATGTAGCAATTCAGAACAAGTTAGGCGACTTGTAGGTTCATTTTAAAATTCTCTCCCGACCAGACCCTTTTAGTCGACAATCGAGATAATCGGCTTTAGTGCAATTTTCAATTTTATTAGATTTTTAAGTTTCTACAATCCACAAGATGTGGATGACAGAAAAGAGTAGAAATAAATGTAGTCCATCAGTGGGGCTGACCTAGGTTTCTCTAGCATGTATATGCTCTTTACAATTTCCAGGACATGTCTGGGTGCCATTTCTAGTTCCATCTCCATAGGATGTGTGTTTATCATTTATGAACCTTTGCCACATAAATTGTATGCACTTTATGTTTCAGTTTTTATCTAGAGTTCCCTCTGTAATTACCCTCTATATATTTTGGGTTTCAGATTTTGTATATAATTCCTTAAGGTTGGATAGGGGATCATGTTTCGGGTTTGAGGCGAGGTGGACATGCCCATTATACGGAGACCTTGGTAAAACCACACGGCGATGTCGGATTATATGGTGGGAATGGGTTATTTTAAATTTTACTTTTCAAAGATAACAACCCGGCGAGAGTAATTGTTTTATTTATATTTGAGTTACTGTATTAAAGTTTTAGGCCATCTGGAAGGGGACCAGTAGGGTGGGGAGGTGTATTAGTATCTCTCATTGGCTTTGTCGATGGATAAAACCGGATAGATTGGGTAGCTTTATGACATCATCGATACATAGAGGTGTTTATTTTATTAGGAGGATTATATGTTATTAGACTTTTCAATGGATGGGTGGAGTCTCGGCGATCTTTCTTTCTCTACTTTTTACATTTCATTGAAGCCAGTTACGATTATGATTATGGTTATGATTATGATTATGATTATGATGTGGACATTCAGTTGATCTGGTCATCTCTCTTCTATTGAATTTATAGGCTTTATGACGAATTATTATGCTATTAACTTGAACATTGTTTCATTCTTTATGGGTTTTTAGCAATTTGTATCATGGTTATCGATCTATTCTGACTTGGATCAATATAAAATTAGTTTTTGTTTAAAGAACAAAATGTTTATCGAGACTATTCGGATATGGTAAAATGTAGCCATAGAAAGCGTATACACTGTGTTCACATAAAATCAAATCCCACAGCTCCAAAGAAGTGGAGTCACTAAATCAACACCGATTAATATGGGATCTCGACTTGCAAGCTAAGCCCGGTAGGGAGAAGTGCATCCTATACACATCCTTAACAATTCAATTCAATTAGTTAAACCTTGAAAGAACTTCTCAATGCGATATTATTTTCTTCGCATGAAGTATCAGACGAGAAGCGGCATAAAATAGTGTGAAGATACAAAATAATCATATATAATATATTGGCCAACATTATGGGGGGGCAAGAAGAAAAGATGTACAAAAGCGGCACCCATCGTAAGATGAAGCCATGCTTGATTCTATTCAAAGCGAGATAGGTCGACTACGGTTTTTTTTGGATCGCCCGGAATATGGAAGATTCAGTGGGAAAGACCCAGACTTTGGTGCAGGATTGTGGTGGCAAATGGACAGTGGATGTATGTTGTTGGATCGGCGGGTACTCATTTTCGAGGTAGATGTGAATGTTGTGTTGTGGAAAGCGAATGAAAGATTAGTCACGGTAAGGTAAATTGATGGGATAAACTTAGTTACCTCTTAGTCTTCGTCAGAGTATATTCTGGCTGCATAGTGAGTTGATGGTATTCTACTATCTCCCTTAGGAAGCGGTTCTCACGTGCGTCTACTTGGGGTTCTCTGTGGCGATCAGCGATTCGATTCCTCCACAATCGTGCAGCCCTCCTTAAATAGTAAAAAACAGAATGAAATTTGCCAAAACAAGGACGTAAGTAAAAGTTGATTATTTGTTGAGATAAGACATTTGCTTCCAAATGAAGAGGAAGCATATTTCTTTAATAGCAAATCTTGAAATGAACATCCTTTAGGCTTTTTGAAAAGCTGACTTTCAAGAAATATACCTCGAAAGGCATTACAGTGGTGCCAGCGATATAGTTAAGGGAAGGCGTAATCGCGTCCATTCCATACGGCATTTTAGGAGTGCGTTTTTGATGACCCCTCAGGTAGGTGATATTGGTTATGGTCTTTGGAAATAACAAATTCAAAGGCACATACGATCGAGATCCACCGAATCGGAAGGTATAGAGACATCTAACCACAAAAAGGAAGCTGCGTAAATTGGAAGAAGAGTTTCCAACAATTTTAATCACAAATTCAAGAGGAGGTTAAAAGTGGCAGATTTTGAGCATGTCTTGCCAGTCAATGCCTAAACAATGTTATATGGTAGTATGCTTTCTTCTTTTTATACATACAGCGATTTGATTGTGATTCTCACGGAAGAGGAGGCACACATTGCGTACCGGGCCCAGTGCTTGTTGTTCTTGCTTGGTGGTTCGGGTTGTTGGGCTACATTATCATCCTCAAATTATGCTTTAGCTTTCCTGCTCGAGACCCCAAAGAAAACCATATTTAGATTCATTTGAACTCTTCATAGAGAGTATACTCATAAGCGGTTGAATCCTATATTACAAACCGATTTTCGTTCTCGATTCAAATTGACAAAAGGGTCTCATGAAGAAATTTTCTTCTTCGAGAATATATATCAATAAAATTTCAGTTCATGACCAATGTTAGCGACTATTTCCATTATGAAGAAAATGTGTGTGTACAATATGTAGCCATGTGTGACTATACAAGCATGCGCACAAACACAATCCTTTTAAGATAAATAAATATACACTTAGCACACACACACATCCTTTTAAGATAAGAAAAAAAAAAAAGAATATCTTTGAAAGTACGAAAGAAGGAGCCTGCGTCGAGATGCAATTGCAGGAGCAAAAGCTCCCGATGAGACAACTTGACAAAAAAAAGAAAAGAAAAAAATGCAAAATAAGTTTTAAGGATCGAGAACCATGACCAGGCAAGCATGAGAGGCTCCACAAGCCTGATGGTTGACTTCGATCGAAACCTGACATATTTAATTTCCTTGAGAAAGGCATATTAAGTTAAAATGGGGTGCTTTGGGGTGCTCTTCTCTTGTTTTGGGGTGTCTTAGGTATCCTTAATAGGTTTGAGACAACCTTTTAGGTTGGACCCTATTCCTTCATTACCCAAAGAGTGGAAGAGTTTGGAAATCAGGTCCTTTGTTTTACATTTCGGCAATTTGGAAAGCGAGAGCATGACGGTATGTTTTAGGGATGAGGGTTGTCTGGCAAAGGTTAAAGTGTTTTATTGCATCTTCTTTGGTTGAAAGCCAATTTGTTTTGTTGATGGTCCTATGACCCTTGTAGATTTCATTGATTAGGTGTGCTCGAGATAAGGTGTGAAGTTTTGTACATGATTTTTTTGGTTTTTCTTTTGAGGGAGAGTATATCCTTTTGTACCTCTTGGGCCACTATTCGGCGTCTCTTTTCTAATACGCTGCTTTTACTTATTAAAATTAAATATATAGATGCGAGAAAAAAAAAGGAAATATATAAGGAGCACCAAGAGGTAGGCAAAGGAGAAGCAATAAACAACAACCCAGAAGCTAGATTTTAGTTGATGGACAACTTTGAAGTTCCGCTTTCAAGTCGGCCGGCTAGAAAGCTCCCTCCCCAGCTTCTTTGATCTCACCACTTTGCAACGCTAGAGCTTCCAATTTTCTTAACTAGGAGTCTCAACTTCTTTCTCAAAGCCAACCATAAGCAAACCTAAGTACTCATTAAAGAGGCATTGAAGTTCTTGTAGCTAGATGCGACAAAGTTCTCTTTGACCTTCACATCCTTCCTGCTCACAAGTCTTCCATTGGGCAAGCTTTCTTAAGACACCTTGTCACACCTGATTAGGTAGCCTGCACTCCGTTAGAGATGAGGGTTGGGGTCCTTCTTTAAATCTAGTTCGAAACCCCTTTGGCATAGTATCTAGTTGTGGCAAAGGGATAGGACTTGCTAACTTTTAGCCTGTCCTGTACCTCCATTCCAACTTGGAATCCACTGTAGCGGCAGAAGGTTGAAGCTCCATCGGAGTTTCACTCAACCCATATATATATATGACTAGCTTGTTTGACAACATTCTCCTCAAGTTGACTCTTTATTTGGATTTTTTTTGGGACGTGAAAGGGACATTGCAATGTCTTTTCACTTTTTGTTAAGGATACCTAGGTGACAGATGTCTTGGATGATAAGACCTTTAATTGAAACAAGAACCCTTACCTTTTGAAGGTCATTTGTGAATTGGCTTTCAAAATACGTTGAGTGAGGTTATGTCAAAAGACAAAACATTCTCTCTTCAAATCTTATTATAAATCCTTATGCTTACAGGACATTTTAATTATTAAGAAAGTGTAGTGCACAAGGGGTCTTACTAAATTGATTTCTTTGCTTTCGGGTAGTGTGGGAAGAAACTTTAGTGACAGGGAAAAAGATCATTATTTGACTTATCGAAAGGAAAAAAAAAGATCGACCTTTGATTAATTTTTGTTGTGAGCAAGTTTTTGAAGAATTTGCAAAACCTCTTCATATTGATATGACACCAGATCTGTGTATATACAATTTTCCTTATTTAGTTTTCTTTAGATTTTTCTTTTGTCAATAGGAAATGACAAAGTAAGGTATTATTAAAGTAGTAAAGGTGAAAGGAAGGATGAAAAATCCTCCCCGAGAAAAAAACCTAAAAAAAGCATCAAAACTAAAGGCCCACACACCTTTGGGAGGATTTTTTTAGTGCCTAATCCAACTAGTAAGTCCAAATAATTTGGGACACGATCACAAAAAAAGTCAAAGCAACGCAAAACATGCAAACATCGAGATTGGGGGTTTGGGCTCTTTTTGAGTTAGTAATTGTTGTGTGTTAGCTTCTTGTATTCTGCGACTTAGGTAGGCGTTTGTTTTTGACATCTGAGAGCAAATGGCTTTCAGCATTAATTTCATTTGTTTTTAAATTTCCATGACTTATTCTTGAAATTTTTTAAAGTTACCGAATAGAAAAAGTGAAAATATTTGGCTTTTTCTGTCAGAAAAGTATTTTCATAAAAATAGCAAAAACTCAATCATTACTGACAGAGAAAGAGCTAGCAATATGCACAACTAGGAATGACAGGGAGGGTTCGAGGCGGACGGTCGTCAGAGCCGCTCGACTATTTTTAATTATAAACTTATCTCGTTTAAAATTAAGCGAGTGGGCGATGATGGGAAAAATTCTCAAACTACGCCCAGTTTACATTTTTATTTTTGTTTTATTTTTAATTTTAATTTTTTATATTTGCTTTTTATTTTATTATATTAAAATTAATATTTTCATAAAAATAAAAATATTATGAGCCCACATAAATTATTTATTAAACATTATAATAATTATTATTATTTATATTAAAGTATAAAAATAAAATAATAAAAAATTATTTTAAAATTGTCGGTAGACTTATTATTATTATTTTGGATGCATGGTTCATATTATTTCATTGAATTAGTTACCTTACAAACGATTTATTCTTTTCAATTCACTTTGTATTTTAAATGAACTTAGTCGAGTCATTTCCTAACTTTGAAATTTTCGTAAATCTAGTCCCTAAGTCAACGACAACTTATCACTCGGAAAATCGGAAAAATTTTAAACTTGTCTCGAGTCGTGAAACTTTTAAGGTCATTTAGATTTGAAGACGAATTTAACGGCGCGATGCATTTCATCATCCAGAAATCTAGATAATTTTCCCTGACTTCCACTGAACCATATGGTAATTTATTATTTTTATTAACATTTTGTCATTTTTGAAAATTTCTAATTTTCTCGGGTTTTATAGAGAGTAACAATGCCTGAACCTGTCTCGGATTTGAGAAAATAAACTCAAACCCGATAAAAACCCGATTAAAATTAAATTAAACCTGTGCCATTAAGAACGAGGCGAGACGGGAACCCAAAATAATCCGTCTCGTTGTCATCCCAATCGGCTGCCTAATGTTAAAAACAAAAACAACAATACTTAATGCTATTAAGCGAAGTTGAAATGCTCGAATATAACCGTAGATGTTTCGGCGATATAGGATATCGGGAGTTAAACGATTTTGCTCACGAAAGTCGTTTGCCGGAAAATCGTGAAAATCTCGGCAAATATCGGCGCGAAACTCTTCGGAATATCGGTCGAAATATCGGCACGTGGGTGGAAAATTTTGAGATTTTGGGAGATGTATCGCCGTGTCTCGAAATGTCGGCTCTCTCCGGCGATATTTTTCGATATATCGATCGATATCTTGTGTGAGCTTGTGGTGCGAGATATGTTGTGTAGAAAATCAGGCCAGTCAGGGTCGAGCCTCCTTTTCAAATATAGCTAGTTTAGTGATCGATGGCGGTTGAATCTGGTTTGATCAGCGGCCAATTCACGATTTAAATGTGATCAGCGGTCAAATTTTTGATCAACGGCGAAGTGCAAATGCAGAAAGCGATCGATAGGTGAAGATTGATCGGCGAAAAACAGAAGAAGATCCAGCGGTGATTTGCAAAAACTAAATCCAGTTAGGGTAAATCTTAATTATATTTTGTCATTCTATTATTGCCTTTTGACCCCGAAAAATCTATAAATACCACTCAAAAATCACTCGTATTTCTCACAAACTCTCTCTACTCATCAAATCTTCATTTCATCTCAAAATTATTTTCTTTGTTATATATCTCCAAAAAAGGTAAAATTTTGGGTATTTAGGGTTGAAGCTCTAAATTTCAACAAGATTAAGAATTAAGAGTATGTTTCTTACTTCTTATTGTATTTATGTTTTGTATTTAATAGTTATACTTTTACATTTATTTTGTATTTATATTAATTATATATTATTTGTTTTTATAATTTCATATTACATTATAAATTAATAAAATACAAATATATATTAGTCTAAGATAAATATCATATACTACTATAGTTTTATATTAGTTTTTTTATAATTTCACATTAGATTATAAATTGCATAAAAAATATGAATATATATTATTTTTAATAGTGGTGTATTCTTTAAAATAAATATACATTAGTTTTTTTTTTAATTTCACATTAGATTATTAATTGCAAATATAAATATATATTATTTTAGCTTTAGGTAAATATCATATAATAATATGGTTTTATATACTATAATAAATGTAATAGTAGTGTATTATTTAAAATAAATATACATTAGTTTTTTTTTAATAATTTCACATTAGATTATAAATTACATAAAATATAAATATATAGTTTAGCTTCAAGTAAAAAATATCATATAATAATATAGTTTTATATACTATAATAAATATACTATATATTTTTTAATTTCATTAGATTATAAATTGCATAAAATATAAATATATATATTTTTTAAGCTTTAAGAGTAAAATATCATATAATAATATGGTTTTATATACTATAATAAATGTAATAGTAGTGTATTATTTAAAATAAATATACATTAGTTTTTTTATAATTTCACATTGAATTATAAATTGCATAAAATATAAATATATTAGTTTTTAGCTTCCAGAGTAAATATCATATAATAATAGTTTTATATACTATAAATCTATAATAAATATCTATATATATATATATATATATATATATATATATATATATATATATATATATATATATATATATATATATATATATATATATATATATATGTATATATATATATATATTTTTTTTAATTTGACATTAGATTATAAATTGCATAAAATACAAATATATATTAGTTTAAGCTTTAAGAGTAAATATCATATAATAATATAGTTTTATATACTATAATAAATATACTATAATAAATATACTATAATATATATATATATATATATATATATATATATATATATATATATATATATATATATATATATATATATATATATATATTTTTTTTAATTTGACATTAGATTATAAATTGCATAAAATACAAATATATATATTAGTTTAAGCTTTAAGGTAAATATCATATAATAATATGGTTTTATATGTATAATCAAATTAAATAGTGGTGTATTCTTTAAAATAACTACTTTAGTTATATATAATAACTATGCATATTAATAAATTATATATTAGTTAATATGTATGCATATTAATAAATTAATTAATCTTTCATGTTAAGTTAATACTTTAAAGTAAGTTATATATTAGATTAATATTGTGTATATATATATAATAAATTTGTTGTTTAATATGAAAATAAATTCATTTCAATTGTATAATAATAGGATGGCTAGTGGAAGTAATATTGGGGCGAGATCCAGCACGGATATTGCACACATGGAGGAATAGAAATGGTACAATATACAATTCTTGTGGTTGATGATACGGAGTGGTGGGATCATTTCCATTTTAAATATCTTTATTAGCATTCGGATTCTGACTACAATACAAAAGTGCCGATGTCTCGGAAGTGAAACAAGAAATGAAACTACTTTTAAACGGAAAAATAAAGAAAAAGCGAAGAATTTGATATAGAAGATATTCCTTGTTGAACTACGAGAGCGAGAATGGGGGCGCGATAGACATCATTGATGATGATGATGAGGATGAGGAGGAAGAAGGAAGATGTATATATGTATCGGGTGATATGACCTTTTTGATAGAAAGAGTGATTTTTTCGAGGCGGCATATCGTGCATCAAAGATCTTTTGAATGGAGCAGACGAAGAAGGATTTATGAGAGGCAAAGAAAAATGGGTAAATGTTTAAATTAAATAAATTTTTTTTTAAATAAACGAATTTACTTGATATCTAGTGAGATATTCTGACGGGTGACCTTCCTGGCCATGACGGACTAATCCGACAAAGGCGCATGCAAAGATCTCAAAGTGTGAGACAATCGGATCCATCACCACTTGCTTGCTCCATCATTATCTGAGTCTTGACGAGACAAAAGAACATTAAAATCTTTTCAAGGTGGTTCAATCAAAGCGATGGGTGACCCAATGACCAAATTCTTCATATATGAGAGTGTTAAGCCTCGTAAAGTAGACTCTACACTTCAGAACATGATTTTTTTGGTACTGTATAATTTGGTATGTGTGATCCACTTTTAGTTTCTAATAAATTATTATCTTATATTATAATTGAAAACTAGATAATTAATTTCATTAATTTCTACTTGTAGGCATGGGAATAGAGCCACCATCTCCATATGAAATCAAAAACAAATACTTGGATATGGAGTATAAAGACATGGAAGATTATGTGAACATCCAAAGGGAAAAATGGAAGACTTATGGGTGTACGATTATGTCGATGGATGGAGGCCAGGAGCCCGCGAGAGTGAGCATTATTAATTTCATAGTATATTCGAAAGAGCACAATATTCCTCAAGTCGGTTGATGCATCAGACAAGATAAAGGACAACAAATACATTTCACAGTTTTGTTGAAGGGCGTGTCGAGGAAGTAAATTGAAACAAATATTTGTCTGAATTATTCTGATTGATGGATCGAAACATTTGTGAAGCGGGAAAGTTACTAATGAAGTCTGATTTATATTGGACTCATCGCAGGCTGCTTGCGTGTTGATGTTTGAAGACATTGCTAAAAGAGCTACCGTTTAGGAATTAATTACCCGATGCCTTGAGATCACGACTTGTCTACAGTGTGGTTGGTTGCTTGCGAAAGTGAGAAAGATGTGTGGTGGAATATTGTGCGTCAGAGACCCTTGGATTTGCAACAAATTATCATACTAGAAGAGTCTTCTAAAAGAGGGCTAATTTGAAGAGAAGATCTTTGCTCGGTGATGAATGGGCTTCTCCACGAAGCTTAGTCGATCGACCATTGGACATGATGTTGAAGTGCTCATGTTTGATCATACATATTGGGAGGAAGGTCTCTAATTTAGTATCAATATGAGCCCTTATATCTGAGTTCTTAGCATTGTTGATTAAGTCGTCCAAACACTTGCCATTTGTGTATGGAGTTGATTCGGGTAATGAAGCAAAATTTACATCAACTCAATGCCAAAGATTGAGTAAAGAAACAATCATCGCGGATCGTTAGGATAGAAACGCTCGAACATCCTCTTCATCACGGCAATTAAGCCCAAGCGATATCAATCACACTTAATGTATATTATTTTCCTCTTATGACATACTAATTCTAAATCACTTTTGTAGCATATTTGAATCAAGGTTTCAATATAGACACAGGTGTAGTGACCACGAGTTACTCCAGTACATTCACAGTATTCGCAGATTATCTTCCTCTTCTCACAGGCATTAGTAATTTTGGGGGAAATGAGATGCATTGATTGGTTACAAATCTAATTAAGCGATTGAGTTAATTAGTTAAACTTACACTTATCTGCAGTTAGACATGTATATTTTCAATTCCGCGACATGGCCAATGTTTAGAGATGCGAAGAGGATTCGGTGATAGACGTGATAGCCTCAAGAGATTTAATGGTTCTAGTTAGTGTTATTTCTCATTAAAACATTAAAAATAAAACTATTTTCATGTATTATGAGATTTTGAATGTTACTTATTTTTATTGCAGCTGAATGGTGGTTCATGTATGGAAACCACACTCCCACATTGAGGAATTTGGCCATTAAGGTTCTTTCCCAAATTGCATCTTCTTCAGCATGTGAGAGAAATTGGAGCACATTTGCTCTAATACATACAAAACAAAGAAATCGACGCGCTTACCTAAGCTCCGACAATTAGTTTTTGTTACTATAACATGGGAAAGACTAAAGATCATTGATATGCAAGCGATCGAGATAAAAGGATTCTTGAAAAGAATTACCTTGATTTACTCGTATTTCGGTAGAGTTTGTGGTGAAGAAGAGGATGTCGATTATTCCAGTAGGTTAGACCTCCATTTGGATGATGAAGATGGAAATCTGATCCACGAATTTAACGCGGCATTGTTCGAAGCTGGTGTTGATGTTGGCCAGTATTTTATCGAAGAGTTGACGATGAGGGTTGATGGTGGACATAGGGGGCATTTCAGTTGACCATTTGTTGATTCTCGACCCTCATTTGATTGAGTGCGAGGCATAGTAAGTAGACCTAGTTTTGCAGGGTACTTAAATAGGAACCGTGATGAAACCGAGAGGAGGGACTTGATGATGGTAGTGATCTTGGAAATGATGGTGGAATATTAGGATCGTGAAGTAAGTCAATATCCATTGAGTCCATTCAACTGGTGAAGATGATTTCACATCTACATAAGATGAAGACCGGGTCTAGGAGGGAGGCGTGCGAGTATTGGAGCCATTGGAAGCCATATAGAGGTCGGCCAATGAAGGATGGCATCCATGATGAGTTGTTGTCAGAATTTAGTTTTGAATACATGAACGTGGCACTCAATGTCGCGTTGATTCATCCCGATGGCGGTAAAGCATTTTCCTCCTCACACAATGACTTATGGTCGGCCTTCTTCAAATCCTTGGCTTGATTGGTAGAAGAATATGGAATGATAAATTATCCTCCTCTTCGAACAAATGCCGTTTTCAACATTCCATATCAAATCGTGATTTCAAACGAACATGTGGGTGAACGATTTCCCATCCATGGAGAGGTTGGGGTACAGAGTAGAAGACATTTACCATGGCATGTTCGATCTTATAATCAATATTATGAACACCATGTGCTTGGTATGACTATTGTCTTCACGAGATGGGATCCCTTCATCGAATGTTGATGGAATTGCGTAGATCTTCATTTTGGTGGTGAAAGACCATAACAATGTAGCTCAAATGTCTATATTTCATTATTAATGTCATTTTTACACTTTTATAAAGTGTTTTCCATCAATTTTCAGTATTTTTATTAATTTCGATATATCGATATTCATGTAAAAATATCATAAATATATCTCGGAAATATATCCGATATATCAAGTAAAATCCAAATTGCAAATATATCAGTAAAGCAGAAATATTTCATCCTTGCTATTAAGTACTATTCAACATTAAGCTCAAAAAAAGTTCTATTCAGCATTAAGTAAAAAAAACAAACACCACCTAAGTAAAGGACTTAACCTTAAGTCTCACCTCAATATGACACTCCTGATGCTCCGGCCTCCACGATCGTGACACGCGTGTCCCCGAAAGTCTCACCTCGATATAGCGAAACTCACACTTACCCGAACTTGGTGTCTGGTGATGAACTCTTAGCATTATGAGGAGACAATCCTCAAGTGATACTCATGCTCCCACTGCGGCGGGAGTAGATCAGAATCATAGATCCCACGAGCTACGATAAAGCGATCTAGATAAAGGTTGGAACCTGCATCGTGAGATCCGTAGATACTCGGCGCGTTCATCGATCAAGGGCATCCTTGTGAAGCTCGAAGTGCCATGCTTGGCGTCTCGCTTGTCTTAGGGATATCTGTCTCCTAACCCTCGAGGTGGTGTAACACCGTGCAAGGTCTATCTTGGAGTAGACTGCGCTCCTCGTAATGATCAAACAAATCATCAATCCTCGGTATTGGAGTGCTGATTCTTGATCATAACCATATTTCAGCGCCATTAATCAATGCGGTCAGAGGATCTTGTCCTTCTTCTTCGTAAAATAGGCCGGAGTGCCCCATGGTGAAGTGCTTCGGTCTAATGAGCCTTATCCGGTAGCTCGCCTTAGTTGGACTCTGAGTTCTTATGACTCGGCTTACATGCCCGTCTATGCGAGTCATAGAGATGGGTGAAGTACCAGTGTGGCTTCGTCAAGAGTCTACTGCCCTGCGTGGAGGTAGTCAGGTGAAGCTCATGCAGGCTTGTCATGCTGCTTTGCTCGAGGTAGATCTGGAAATTACGGTCTCTTCCTAGATCCTCTTAGGGTAAAGGCTCGCTAATGACCGCATTGCTTATCCACGACACTGGACTCATTATGCATGCAGGCGAAAATATCATGCCCAGCCACACTGAGAAATACCACCTGTGCTGCATCTTGCGTGTGGCGGTAGCCCTCCTGCGGCTCTGTCGATAACAACCACATGGTATCATTGATCATCACTAGGATGACATGAACTCTAACATGTCCGTGATCCTCGAGTCCGGTGTGAGTAGAGTCACGAAGTCTCAACTGCAACCTACGACATATCATCCTTATTCTGCCTAATCCTAGGGAGAACTCACATACAATGGCTCCTCCACTGGTACTCTGAGGTCCTTGCCCATTTCCACCATATTTGGGCCTCACTTTCTAGGTAAGGAATGCAATTAATTCTAGTCTAGTAATTAATCGAAGGTAATCTCCATAGCCTCAACTTACCTTCTGGAAGTCTTTATGAACCAATGATGCGCCCCATAGCCGAATCTCCTCCCCTTGTGAATGTGGAGGATGATGTGCCTTAAACTTATGGAGGTTCATAGGACTTCTACGACTACACCGCTATCTTTGGCTTTTGTCACGTGCAATGCCTTGATACTCTGACCTCAAAGGCTTGCTTATCAAATATAGGTAGTGCACGACAAGTACCACAATGCGATAGCCCTCTACGCCCCTCGTCCTCGACTAGCCATCTATGTATTTCCAATGGAAACAGAATCATTTAATTTTCATTTCGGTCTAACTACTTGATGCACATGCGATTACTAATAGACTTAACAACCATAAACTGACGTTCATTTCCTAAGTGAAACTAAATTCAACCACTCGGTTAATTTATTTCCAATAAAATTCAGTTTTCTTGTCATTTCATTATCCATATCCTAAGGTCATAGTTTACAACGTAGCATTCACCCTTTTCCTATCTGCATTACCATGCATATAATTTCCTACGCAACAATCGCGTAATCATGATTCTATACATCATCACGTGTATATATCCTTCCGCCAATTTGAAACATAAAATCACGCGATAAAAAGACATCTGACCTTTATATCTATGTCCTTGCATTTATATGCGATCTGAGACAACTAATTTCCATATCAAATCATTTTTATTTAACATCCATTTATTTTGAAAATTTCATTGCAAATTTTGTCTCTTCATTTGATTTTATTTTTTTCAAAAAGATTTTCCGATCTCTTATTCCGCGATTGATATTGCAATTCTTTGTTCACGATTAATGTTCTTGGTGTAATGTTCATTGATTACTGTTCATGACTTAAGTTGCAATACAATAATTGTATTGCAATACAATTCTCAGCAGCCTCCTATATTGCAATACACTGGTTGTCTTGCACCAACACACCATGATAGGCGTTTTGCGTGATTGTGTTTAAAATATGTGCGATAAAGTGTGCAAAGAATGCCTAACCACGCAAGTATACCCTTGTCAAGTAATAAAGTGTACCTAAGTACGGATATCGATCCATAGGAAAATGGGAATCTTTAAGTACCAAAATTATAATAAATCTCTAATATCCAAAACTAACATTGTGATAGTAAAACATAATTTAAACTAAACTAATGAAATTTCTAAATCTAACTAATGAAGTTCGCAACTAAGGGATGCAAGAGATGATAAATTCCTAGGTACTTGGTGCAATTGGACAATCCTCTTAGATCACAAGTCAAAATTCTATATTGTTTTTCATGAATATGCTTTCGGGAGTGACTCTTGCCTAATTCCCAATTATGGCCTCTCTAAATTGGGATAACCTACCAGCTAACACTAGGTCTTTATCTTCTCAGCTCAACCTCAGTAGAGATGCTTTAAGATCCGAGAATCTCATGCCTCACAATTCTGGGTAGAATTTCTACACTACCAAGCTAATTAGGTTGATTCATCTTATGTCTAGTTCTTTCTTGCTCTCGAATCTCACAAGGGCCACTCACCATGTCCAAGTTAACAAGGAAATCAATATATAAATGAACCAAGCATGAATCGATAGATAGACAATCACAGAAAAATAATATAAATAGGAAAATGGATAGAATAAATATAAGATTCATGTCCCGAAATCAACGAAAACCCTAGGCTACAAAGTTACAACATAATAGAGGATTTGATGCATCATAAACTTGGGGATAAAACATGAAAAGAAAGAAGAAACTCTAATGATCAAAATTATCAAAATGATGGTGATTCTGAATTTTCTTCCTGATTCTCATGATCTTCCTCCGATCTTTAGAAACGACTCACGACCTCTTCCTTGGTCTGAAGTGTGGAATGAAGTCCTTCTCGAGCCACTAATTTTGCCTCTTTTGTCTTCTTGGGGTTTGGCTTTGAAGCCATGAATTCTTGGCTCAAAATGTGCTGAAGATGACCCAAAATCAACTGAGCAGCCTTGACATACGTTTGCATGGCGTTCTGACGTCGGGATAACGCGATTCTCTGACTCTCTACAGCGTCGCAAGTGGCTTTCTTGTTTTTGGACCAACCCGTAAGACCTGGCTTTGGCATCTGAACCGATTTAGTGTTCTTGGTACCATTGGAAAGCTCTTGAAGTGTAGAATGCAGTATGGCGGGGAAAAACACTATAGAAAGTATGATAAAGGTGAATGTAAAAATTTTCCATGGGGTCACTTTTGAGCTCTTCTCTTTGCTTCCTTGATTACGAGTCATAACTGATCATTTTGAGTCCAAATGGAGTGAATAAGGTATCTTTGGAAGCACGAAGTATCATCCATCCATATAAATTTGTATCCATTTGAGATCATCTTGCATTTGAAACATCAAATCCAGTGCTACTTCCATGTAGTTCTTGATTTTGGGAACTGTCTCTTTGTTTTGCTCTATATTAGCTCATGGTTGACTAATCACAAATTGAACATTTAGAGCATTAGATCTCTTATTTATATGATAAAACTACTAAAAATATAAGTAAACCATATTGATAAAATGAGTATAAAGTATATTCATACCCCGAACTTAAATTTTGCTTGTCCCCGAGCAAAAGGAAACACAAACATAAAGAAAAACACTAAGATAGATATGAGTATGAGCATGGTGCTAGTACAAGTTAAGAAAGCTTGGAAATATTTTAAGAAAACATGTATTAAAGTAGGATATAAACAATTATCATCTCTAAAACTGGGGCATTCACAAAGGGTATGTTAGTCAAAGCAGGATTTTGCTTCCAAACTGTCGATCTTTCCTAAAGGGACTAGGTGTAAATAATGTTTTAGGTCTCAAATACTTAGACTAAGGTTCAAAAACTCTTTAACGAACTCAGCTCACTTTCTGTTTGAAGGTGTGAAGAAAAACGGGATAGGCAGCCTTTGTTCAACGGCCCCTAAAACTAAAAGTAGGAAGCAATGCTGGGGTTTTTAGAAAGGTGTCCGTATGAAGGATCCGATGGTTGACTCCCCGCAGTTGGTTAAGAACCTTTGGGCATTTAGTTTCCTTGAACTTCACCACAGGCGATTCAACTAAAAACCAAAGCACTGCGTGAGTAAATACATTATTTGTTTTTTCTTCTTTTCTCTTTTTTCTTTTAACTCTTTTTCTTTCTTTTTTCTCATTTCTTTTTGTTTTTCTTTTCTTCCTTCAGTTGGGGCTGTGGAAATCCTATTTATTGAGGTGTCTCATCCTGTAGAAGTTAAGGTCTCTGAGTAGGTTCGATTTGAGAAGAGATGTTGGGCCAAGTGTATAAATGAGGCCTAGTGTGTGTGTATAGGAGTTTCATTAAGAAATGATTTCTTGAGAAACAATGGGGCTATTCAAGCTAAGTCTCCCACAATCAAAGATACACTCAGATCTGAAATCAAACAAGTACAAAGTATCCCAAATTTGATTAAAGTAAATTTAAGCACAAAACCAATGCATTCAAACCATTGCTAAGCACCAACTAACTCATGTGAGACACAAAACAAACAAAATAAAGAAAGAAAAAAAGCTCATACAACGACAGTGAAGCAACTAAAGAAATAACTAAAGCAGGTAAGTCAAATGCTGGATTTTGAATTTTTTTTTTTTTGAATTTTGAATTCAACCCCAGGCAGATTAAACATTGTCCTCAATGTGAAACAAAAGAAAGAATGGATGATGAGTGCTCTCTAGGTTGATCAAGTCTCAGGGTTGCTCCGATGTATGTGGCTTAGCTTTGGAAGGCAAAGGTAAGTAGAGGGTTGAGACCTTAGTTCCAAATGAAGGATGCTTGAATATAGTTTCCTCTTTGGTTCTTTATACCTCTAAATTAATTGAACTTCAGATCTCAACCTTTTTAGCTTCTAAAACCAACTTTAAGATCCTTAAAACACAGAAATCCCAAACTTAAAAACCAAAAACACAAGATATCAAGCAAGAAAATTTATTCAAAAACAAACTTAAACTAACTGAAATTGAAAAAATCTTTATTCTTACTTCCTTTTTTTTTTTTTTTTTTTTGAACTTCATTTTGCCTCGAGGAGAGTGCTCAGTTTTCCAGTCCAGCTAGACTATACAAGTATGGATATGTTAAGTGATGCAGCCTCGCATCCTTTTCTAAGGCGATAATTGTACTCAATTAGCAACTTAAACACATAATCTTCAAGATCATTATATTTTATATTTTCTATTATTTTCATTTTTTTAATTACAATGATTCCTCTCAATTCGTTGTTCAGTGATGATGTTCTCATCCACCTTGAAAGTTAGGTTTTTTCCTGCATTTTCCTTTCTCATGCATTGGAACCAGTCATCCTCTGAATAGTTTTCACAACTATCATTTGTCTTTTCATGTGATTAGGAGAAGTTGGTTCACCTTCCTTCACAACTAAGGTTTCAAATTTTGTGCATCATTCTCACTATTTATGAAACTTCTCTGGTTCTTCATTATCCTTGGGTGATTTCTTCATTATAACCAAGAGTTTTTCTTACTTTATGTTTACCACAGAGTAGATGGCGAAACTCTCATGCTTTGTCTTGGACATTGTAGCCATATTATCTTGTTCTTTCATATATATTTTGCCATGAAGAAATTTATTCTATATACTCAGCTACTCTCCTCACCCCATTTAGGTTGTTCTTTCTCGAATCAAGTTGAGTATAAAGTATTACAGAACATCTCTTCTTTCAAGCCTGCGGATGAATTTTGTTTGGATTGAACATTGCCACCCATATGATTCATCTGGATTGTTCAAAGATATTCACAGTTGCTGAACTCTTTTCAATGACCATGTGACCTACAGCTTTAATAAAGTCTCTCATGTGGAGGTTGAAACATGCCATTTGGATCGAGAAACCTGAGCAGCCTAAATTGAAATTAGTCCCATTTAGCCATTGATCTTGAAAATTCATAGGTTATGCCATGGTAGATTCAGCAGGCTCTTCTTAATTCATCCATAGCTTCTTCTAAGCTTGATCTTTGGACTTGTGGAATTGAAGAGTGGTATACCTTCTTCCATGAGGTGTTTGGTGGCTCCATCAAAAGTGATTGTTCAAGTATGGGGTACCAGCTGAGCATAATCCATTGATGCATATAGTTGCCCGCGATTGACTCCTCGGCAGGTTGTCACTCTTTTTGTGCTCATCGACGATTACGCATTCTTGAATTAACTCAAGGTGAGCGATACATTTGTCAACTTCGCGATCGGATCCATTGATTTTAACCTGAAATTTTCTATAAAAAACAATGTCAAAAGGCAAAGCCACATATATACATAAAAAAATGTTTGAAGTACTAAAGAAACCTTAGTATTGATATTATCATAAAAAATGATTTTCCGACATGATGCCAAAAACTTGATAGGCGTTTTGCGTGATTGTGTTTAAAATATGTGCAATAAAATTATTGCAAGAATTCCCTAATAGCAAGTATAAACATCCAAGTAATAAAGTGTACCTAAGGAAATGCGGATATCGATCCGAGGGGAAAATGGGGAGGCTAAGTACCAAAATTATAATACTTCTCTAATATTCAAACTAACTTAATTGTGATAGTAAAACAGAATTTAAACTAAACTGTGAAATTTCAAATCTAACTAATGAGTTACTTAACTAAGGGATACAGAGATGATAAATTCACAAGATTAAGTCGAATTCTACTCTGTTTCATGAAAATGCTTTCTAGAGTGACTCTTGCCTAATTTAATTATAAGTCTCTCTAGAAATTCGGATAACCTACAAACTAACACTAGATCTTTTGCTTCTTAGCTCAAACCTAAATGAAATTGCTTTAAAGATCAAAGAATCCTCATGCCTCCTAATTTGATAATTCTATTCTGACTAATTAAGTTGATTCATCTGTGTAGATTCTTTACTCCTTTCTCGAGATCTCACGAGAAGAACCACTCACTATATTGAATTAGCTAGAAATCAATATATAGAAATTAGACGATCATATGAATCAATAGATAGACAATCACGGAGAAACAATAGAAAAGGAAAATTGACGAATAAATATAAGATTCATGTCCAAAATCAACCAAAACCACTAGACTACAAAGTTAGAGGCGTAATGGGGTTTTGATACATTATAAATTTGGGACAAAACGAAAAGAGAAAGAAGAAACTCAAATGATCAAAATGATGGTGATTCTCGGATTTTCTTCCACAATTCTCATGATCTTCTCCCAAATCTTCAAAAACAGCTCACAACCTCTTCCTTGGTCCCAAAGTTTGGACAATGTCCCCTTCTCCAAGCCCTAGCCGCCTCATTTTGTCTTCTTGGGGTTTGAGCTTTAAAACCCTCAATTCTGGGCTCAAAATAGTGAAAATCTGGCAAGCCAACCTCAAACGTGTCGTTTGCAACATCGCGACATCGGATCTTCAACGCGTTTACAGCTCTGCGTTGTGACGTGCTGCGAACATTTGTTTTGGACCAGCAATCAGAATATAACTTTGTCATCAAGCTTGATTTTGAGTGTTCTTGAAATGCAGATTGGAAAGCTCTTGAAGTGTAAAATCTGGATATATCCAGGAAAAACACTTTAGAAATTATGATAAAGAATGAATGTACAAAATTCTCTAACTTGTCACTTTTGAGCTCTCTTCACTTCTTCCTTCAACTACCAAGAGTCATAACTTGATCATTTGAAGTCCAAATGGAGTGAATAAGGCATATTTGGAAAGCCTGAGAAGTCCCCTATCCATCCATATAAATTTTGTAGCCATTTAAGATCATCTTAAAGTTAAAAACATCAAATCACAATAGCTTCTTCTGCATGTGTAGTTTGCTGATTTTTGGGCTTTATCTCTTTGTTTTTGCTCCATATCGCTCACTCGCTGACTCTAATCACAAATTGAACATTTAGAGCATTAGGATCACTTATTTATAAGGATAAAACTACTAAAACATAAGTAACACATGTGGATAAATGAGTATAAAGTATACCATCACACCACCTAGGGCCCCCGTCTCCGACACGTCCGTACTAAACTGCAATCCTCGAGTCGAGCAAGCCTCAAACTAGCTCTGAGGTGATTGCATCCTTGAGATTTTGAAAGGCATCTTGGCACTCTACATCCCATTCCCACTTCCTCTCTTTCTTCAAAAGGTCTGTGAGAGGACAAGCTATCTTAAAATAGCCCATGATGAATATCTTGTAGTAGTTTGCTAAGCCAAGAAAAGATCGAAGTTTGATCACCTTGGTCGAGGCTGGCCAATCTCGAATTGCTGCCACCTTTGCACCATCCATTTGAATATGAGACTTGGAAATCAGGTGACCTAAAAACTTGATCTCGATATGAGAAAACTCACACTTTTCCTTCTGAATACAACTAGATTCCCGCCTCAATAATGCCAACAACTTCGAGGTGTACCAAGTGATCTTCAAAGCCAGTTGTATATCACTATGTCGCTCATGATACCACTACGAATGAGTCCAGAAGTCGAATAGACACATTCATGAGGTTACAAAATGTCGAGGGGCGTTAGTCAATCCAAGCGCGCTGACTAAAACTCGAAGCTTCCAGCACCACGCCACACTTGTAGTCTTTGCCTCATCCCTTCAACCACGCCAAGACTTCAAGCAATATCCTAATCACAAGTCTAGCTTCATGAAGTACTCGGCCTTTCTCAATCATTGAACACCTCGCAAACTAGTATCGGATACTTATTCTCGATCATGACTCGTTTCGCTCGCAATCTACACACATCCGAAGCGATCCATCTTGCTTCTTTTGAGACAACACCAGTGCCCCGTACGGTGCTTTTGACGGCTGGACTAAGCTCGCATCGAGAAAATCCGCTAATTGCTTCCGCAACTCTATCAACTTTGGTGGAGTCATTCGATAAGGAGCTTCGGGGAAAGAGGTTCCATCCTAACATGTGACCAAAACCCGAAGGTCCCGCGTGGATTAACCATCAACCTCGCTAATATTCATGGTATCACGTATCTCATATCACACTATCTTGTCTCATTTAATGAGACTCCTTTATAGGTACAGTCTACCCAGCCCTTTTCAACCATACTCAAAATATTACCCAAGAATATGTCACATAGTCCCACAGTTTATTAGCAACACTCTTATACAAAATCATATATTAACACTGAATTGTTCTTAATATATTTTACAAAATGAATATCAAGGCCATGCCTCGCCTCTTCTTCAGCCACTCATCGCCTTAGATGAGCGCTTCAACCACTGTCTGTCTACACTAAATATTTTTTCCATAAAGGGTGAGCATGCCCAAGAGGAGAATACCTCCTACAAGGGCTAATTCCCACTTAAGTGCACATGCACGTCCACACACCCATTTCACAATCACATTCCAACAAGAACATGTCAATTCCATATGGAATCCTACATGCCATGCCAAGAAATGATGCGACTCATCCGCCCCGAGTCCTCATCGACTTCACACACGCCTAAGCCCATGTGTGAAAAACCGCCATTCCGATGACATCCAATTATCATTTTAAAACAAATTTATTTGTTTATAAACTAAAAGCTTTTCGATTTATACCACAATGATCATTTTATATTCAAAACCCATGCGCCAGGGGTAGCGGATTTTGTGTCTCACCGAGGGATTCGCAAACCCAAACACTTTATGGCCTTTCACCGCTGAGACTATGTCTAACCATAATTGGCGGGTCTTCCACCCGAGGAGGGGATCTATCCCAACTTGCTGATAACCGACACATAATTTCTTTACCATTTCAATCAACCATCCGACTTTGTTAGACGTTGTCCCATTTAACCGAGCCCGCCCAAACAAACACCAAATGTTGTGTCGATGATCAACTGATTAGTGCCCAAATAGTGCTATTTTTTGAACCCCCGTTTTATTGAGGGTTTATAATTTTTGGGTAATTAATCAACTTAATTAACCCGATTTTCACATTAATGTCTGACCATACTACTCGATCACATTTTCAGGGCTATTTTTTAGTTTTCAAGCTAAACTTCACAAATTATTATCACTTGAGCACAAAGAACTAAATTGAACTCGCATTGCATCAAAACCGTGAGAAAGAGGAGCATAAAACAAAAGAAAATGGGCCATTGCAGAATTTCGCAGGCTGCGAATTTTCGTAGGTTGCGAATTTTCGCAACTTGCTTTCCAGATTTTGATTATATGTTTCTATTGATGCATTGCTAGTTGAACTCAATGAAATTATTTTTCTTTTGAAAAAAAAAAAAAATTCAATGCTACTTTTTGTTTTAAAAGAACATTCTCCTGGTCATTCTTAGACAAATAACCCCATGATATCCGACCCCACTAGAGCATTTTACTATAAATGGTTCGAAATTTCGCCGTTTCAAATTCGCGCACTGAAATTAAAGTAGGGTTATACTTGGTGACATGTTTGAAATAACGTACTCATTTTTCTTCGCAACTTAAACATTTGCTCTTCTCTCGTGCCTGTAGTTCATCTTCGGCCTCGGTTGATCATTCGTATCCCAGAATCAAATCTGGCGATGCATTTTATACACGCTCAGCTTTTTACCGATTATAGGTTCACAATCAACCTTAACCTCTTCGAATTATTATTTCTCATTTTACGTTACAAGAGCCTGCTTTCCTACTACTGCCTCCACCTGCCCTCGACATTCCCAAGAACCAAGATTTATAACACTCTATCCCCATAACATTATCGTGATCTTCTTAGGGTTAGTAGTTGAGTCTTTTATTTTCCCTGTTTTCCATTTCTACTAATATAGCCGGTTACTCAATTGTTTTGTCAAGATAACAATGGAAGGCATGACTTAAAGACTGCTATTGTCGCCAACCCGCCGCACTCCACCGCTCCTGGCCTATGGCACCCCACTCGTACCCTATGCCATCTCAAACTCGGGAGGCAACCCCACTCTGATGATGATGGCTAATGCTGTGGACGGCATGATCAAAGTTACTCTAGACTCGATTAGACCCCATAATCGCATCAACACCATGAAATAATCCAATCTCGACCGATCTTGAGTCTCCGCCACCGATACTATCATAATTTTCCGAGTCTCCTCCAAATCGAATCTTATGACAAAGAGTGGCCAGGGTAGAAAACCACACCTAGGCATGGATGACTAGAAATTGAGACTCATTCGCTTTCAACTCTTTTATTTTCAAATGATGTATCAATTATTTTGGTTATTCTTTCAATGATGGGGGAGAACTCTAATTAACTCTTTCCAATTGTATATGTTTGGCTCGTATAGGTTTCTTTCAAACCGAATTTCATTTAGAAATTAGAGTTCTCCGACTACATATGTTTCTAGAAATATACATATGTTTTTTTTTCAAAGATTAGAATATAATTATGTAAATTTACCAAATGTGTTACTTCCTTATATGCTTTCAAAATGTTAATAGAAAGATGGGTAATTAAAGAAAAGTACATTCATTGGAAATCAAAATCATTTTCAACATGTGATATAAATTTGATAAGTTTGAAGCCTGAACTTTGGTGTCTGACTTTCAAAGGCATCAAAACCTTACCAAAGTAATACAAGGTTTTGCCTGATATCGATAGATTTTGTTTGTTAGTGTTCTTGTTTTTGTCAGATGACCATGCTTTCTCTCCATAATAGTCTTGCTCAAGTGTGGGTTGGCTTAGCTCAAGTTGGAAAAGAAAATATGAGAAACCATAAAGAGAGATCTATATTTGCCATTAATTGTTACATTTAGACAATTGAACGTGGGAAATGTTTTATAAATATGACTAAATGCATAGTTTTTTTTTTCTTTAATATCATTCCTTGATGGTGGGTACCTAATTTACTAAGTAAAAGTGAATCATCTTATCAAAATCTTGGCTTCTCGCAACTGCATTTACTACTTGTTTTTGCAGTGAATTAGTGTCACATAAATGGAGAATGGGAAGCCATCTCTGTCTCCATGGGGTTGCAATTAGATATAAGCAAACTAATGGAGAGCCTTCATCTACCGTGGCCGTGCCTTTAAGTTAATTTCTCTGCAGGTGTTCCGTTTGGGTAACCTTTATTCAAGAAACCTCTTCATCAACCATGGTGAGATGGCAGCAAAGGGAACGATGATGAAGAACAACTAAAACCTTACCAAGGTAAGCCTAATGAAAAGTACTCCGCATGACGTGAACAAGAAAATTTTGATGCAACTTCGATCCGATACAAAATCGATTCTGGTTCTAGCAGTTGATGTTCCTTCAAATTCTAATTTAACCTAGAAATCTAACAAGGTCCAACTCCGATAGGAACCTCAACAATTCTAACATGGATCCCAAAAGCTCAAAAGGTGACCATTTTTTTCATGATCAAGACCAGCCAGAACTTGTTCCGTTTCTATATTGATTCCAACTCTATTAATTTCTATCTTCGATCGCTTCCAAGTTTTTTTTTTCTTTTTGTTCTCAGAGGATCCTTCAAACCGACTTTCCGCTCAAAATCTGCATGTATAGTTTTATATTGATGGAAATGGAAAGAAAGGTGAAAGCTTTGGGAGGTAACAAAGACTTCTATGTAATATTAGCTTTCACTCAACAAAATCTCTCTTTATTTATCTACCTTTTCTATAAGAACAAAGGAAATAGCTACCACTCCTGTTGCATTTCAGAACACTAGGCTGCATTTATTGAAAATGGACAATAATTTCGAATCAAATTGGCTTCCAGAGGAGAAAGATAAAATACAGGAGTTCAACCTCCTTTCTCTACCACAGTAGAAATCCTATTGATCAAAATCTTAGGTTTGTTTAGTTCCTATTTTGAAAACTGCTTTTGAGAACACATGAAGAACACAATTTTAGTTGTCCTCTCTTGAAAATGTTGCATTTCTCGAATTTAGGGGCATGTGTTTTGTCTATGTTTTTTAAAATGTTCTTGAGAACATGTTTTGAAAATATAAAGAACACTATTTTGGTAATTCCTAAAAATTGTTCTTGCTTCTCTCGAATTAAGTATTGGTGGTTCTCCATGTTTTTAACAAAAAAAAAAAAAAAACGAACCAAAAGTGGACTTTGTGTTTTCCTTGCTCTTGTTTTCAAACAAAACAAATTTCAAAACCATAAACAAATAAACCCCGCTTATTTTCATTGCGGTTATCCGTGAGCACACTAAAAAATGGGAACCAAACATAATTCCCGCAACAAAGATTTATAACACTATCCCCATAACACACAACCTTCAGGTTAGTAGAAGTTAAGTCTTTTCTTTTTTCTTTTTCTTTTTTCCCGTTTTCCTCAGATTAATATAGTCGTTACCCGCTTGTTTTGGTGTGCATAACAATGAAGGAATGATCAGAAGAACTTAGTCGCCCACCGTCATGTACTTCCACCGCCTCCCTCGCCCTTGGGGTCTGACGCTGTAATTTATGCCATCTAAATTCGAGGCAACCTTAATCTGGATGATGATGGCATGATTACTTCGTATGATTAGGCCCCATAATCAATCCCTGCACCGCATCAACACCTCGAAAAATAATCCAAGCTTAACTCCATCTTGTAGTCTCCGCTTACCGGTACTACCGCTGGGTTCTTCCGAGTCTCCTTTCGGGAACCGAATCTATGACAAGGAGCGGGGCCAGGGTAGAAAACTACACCTTGGCATGGATGATGAAATTGAGACGGCCCGTTTTCATCTCTTTATTTTCAAAAATGATGTATCAATTATTTTTTTATTCTTCAATGATGGGGAGAACTCTAATTAAGCGCTTTCCAATCAGGATTTGTCTGCTCACATGTGCTTCTTTCTCAAACTGAGTTTCTCGCCTCGTAAAAGAGGTAGTTAGCCTTTCGCCTAGGATTTAAGGAGCGTAAAACTTATTGCACACTATCTGTGGGATATTGACATTTAATTAGTCTAATCAACATTTTGAATGTTTCCCTAAGTAAACGAAGAAATAAACAAATGAATTGTGCTTTATAAATGACTCGTAGTATAGCCTATTTCAGCCAGATTCGAGGTATCAAAATTTTCTGTTAAATTAATAGTTCCATTCATCCGCATGCGGACCTTTAGAAGGGTGTAGTTTCAAATAATGTTGTTATTAATTAGCATATCGTATTTTTGTGACTTTTGTCAAATTTCTAAATAGATAAGATTTTACATTTACAGTTGTGGGGTCGCGTGGAGTCGCATATGATTTTAAATATCGACATCTACTACTAGGATTATAGCATTCATTGACTTGCTTTTCGTCTTGTTACGGTGTGATATCTAGACAAGAAACTAAATGGATAAGGAATCAACAAGATTACTATTCAACCTTCACAAGACAAATTTCACAAAAGAAGTTCTCGGGCACATCGGGAGGATTTCAATGCAAGAATCAACTAGACAAGCCATGGCAAAGCTTAATTCTTGAGAAGAAACTCAGTTTGAAAGAATGTGAGCCAAATGTATCATTAATTGAAACACTTAATTAGAGTTCTCCCCATCATTGAAGGAAAAACAAAATTAATTGATACATCATTTGAAGATAAAAGAGATGAAAGCAGACCGTCTCAATTTCCTATTATCCATTCCAAGGTGTGGTTTTCTACCCTTGGCCCCACTCACTAACATGGATTCTTGCTCCAATAGAGACTCCTGTAAGGAACCAACAAGGGTACTGAGCGAAGAGACACAAGAGATCGCTTAAGATTGGATTATTTTCGTGGGTGTTGATACCGATTCTGGGATCACGGAGATGAGATTATTTTCGTGGTGTTGATACTGGATTTTGCTGGACACAGGGGCCTAATCCTTTTGGAAATGGCCTGATCATGTCATCCACAACATTGGTCATCAATCAAGTTGCCTCGCAAGTTTGATGGCGAGGAGGTACAAGGGTGTATGAGCTCGAGACCGAGGAGGCAAGGAAGTGGCAGCGTGGGCCACCAACGCGATTCTTTCTAATCATGCTTTCCATTGCTATGCCTGCAAAACAACTCGGCAACCGCTATATTAGTGGAAAATACGTAAAACGAAAAAAACACTCAACTTTCTAATAACCCTAAGAAGATGTGATAATGTTATGGGATAGAGTGTTATAAATCTGGTTGCATAAGGTCATAACCCGATGAAGAACAAAGTAGAAACAGAGAACAACTGAACTCAGAAATGAGAAATACAGGGAATTCGAAGAGGTTCGATTGACTATGAACCTATAAAATGAATTCCAGAACCGAGGCATGTATAAAACACTGTCCTTAGGAATTTGATTCCTTATGATACAACAAATTCTTCAAAATCAAGATGAACTCGAGTAGGAACAACAGAGAAAAACAAATATTCCAAGTTGCGTAAGAAAGACTATGATTGGAAGAGTGTTTTGTAAGATCGTGACCCATTTGTATTTATAGGCAGGGGGTCGATTGTTTTGAATCAGAGGCCTTATTAACACTTGTGTGCCCATTTAAATTCACTCACTGAGGATTATAAAACCTAGTATTATTTTAGAGAAGCATTCTGCATCTTCCAAAATATATGTATATAATGAAAATTCACTGTATTAAAAGGAATAAGAATAAAATAATAATTAACTTTGGGTGACGCCATTGGTCGTTGTCTAATTTCCATGAAACTCACAAATCCCGCATATGATCGTAGGTCATTTGCAAAATCATTAATCTATTTCAAATCAATATTCCACATATTCCAATGTCAAGAAGAAGTTTCGGAACCTTCCAAGCTCTCTCTCTCCTTCTTCTTCCTTCTCCTTCCTTCTGAGTCTACCTCAACCCCCATTCGAAGTTATAACAAGAATGTAACACCCTTAATTCACTAATGTAATATATTGCACTAATCAAATACAGATCCTTTAAATTATTATAAATAAACATATTTGTAATAAAATTTATTATAAATATCTTAATTTATTTAAAATTAAGAAATAATATTTTAATTTTTCATTTAGTAGATTTAAAAATTAAAATTAAATGTTATAAAAATTAAAATAACGACAATTTATTTATATTTAAAATAATGATACTTTTATTTTAAAAAATTTTATATTTAATGTTCTATAAAATTTTAAAAAATATCAAAATGGATTCAAACACTGGTAACTATAAATGTAAAGAAAATAAATTATGCATGCAATATTAGTAAAATCTTAGAATTTACTTATTTAAATTCTAATGCTTTACTAATATTTGTAATAAAGAGCAAAAAATTATGGCAAACATTATTAAAATTTTATTTTAATTTTTTAAATCTATTAACAAAGTCATTATTTTTACCTTAAAATAAATTAAGATATTAAGAATAAATTTTATTATAAATAAATTCTATTTATAATAATTTTAAGGGCGCATTATCAAGTATATCTCGAATGGGGCTGAGGTAGAGAGGAGAGGAGGAGAGAGGGAGCCTGAAGGTCCCAACTTTTTCTTCTTAACATTGGAATACTGAGCCACCGATTTCTAAACAGACATTAATGATTTTGCAAATGACTTCTCTGATCATATCTCGATTTGTGAGTTTCTATGGAAATTGATACAACCAGCGTGGAAATACTCATAGTTGAGTAATTATTTTATTCTTATTCATTTTCTATCCAGTTGAATTTTCATTATATACATATATTTTGCAAGATACAAAGAAAATGCTTCTCCAAAATAATATTCTTGTTTTTTATGTAACTTCAAAATTAATTAATTTACATAAGTACACAAGTAATAAGTTCTAGTTCAAGTAGTTAAAGAGCCAAGGTGGGTATAGGAGGGTCCGTGAGATCGAATCCCAATAAGAACAAATTTATAAAAATAAAATACTGGGTGATTTAATACAAAATGAATGAATATATATATATATGGGAAAAGTTGGTTTCCTTACCTCATAGAAAATTATTTGTACATGTTAAATGATCAAGAAATCAAATTATAAGGTTTTAAAAAGTCAAAATTTTCAAAAGAAAAACCCTATGAACAAATATAATAGTAACTTTATTATGATAATAGGTGATTCGATATGTTACAGTAATATTTAGCTATTACCATATTTAACATCATGAATTCCAACCACCGACAAAATTTTGCTTTATCAGGCAAGAAGAAGTCCATTAAATGATAAAAAATCAAATTAGAAGGTTTTAAAAAGTCAAAATTTTCAAAAAAATATATATATATACCCCTCACTATGGTAATAGATATGGTATTAGTTTTAACGTATTATAATCATAGATGTCGCTACTATATTTAATAAAGGATAAATTCCAAAAAGTGGATTAAAGGTTGGAAAGATACATGGAAGAAAAAGATCCGCGTTAAGAAGAACTTATTCCATCATCATGAGTCAACCAACCTATTCTCAAAGTCAATCTCTTCACTCGGGTCAAAAAAAAAGATATGCCTACATTTTTATTCCTAGAAAATAAAGTCACGAGAAACCAAATAATGTAATTAAGTTTATAAAATGTACATTTTAATGTATTACCTTAACTATTTTCAGTAATATTGTTAAACAATCTATATGTCACTGAATAGAACGTGAGTCATGTAATATTCTAAAATAATAATTATATTCCATGTTGAAATTTTAGAAGTAAAATATTTAAAGAAAATTATTTTTTTATTTTTTTATTTTGATCAACCAAAAATAGCTTTCATTTTTGGTATGTTTTTATTATTACCCATTATACACTCATCCAATAATATATATTTTTTCAAGAATTAAGTGAGTTACAAACACAAAGTAAATATATAAAAAAGAAACATAAAAGGAAAAAAAAGGAGAAAATTAAGTTATTTATATGGCGGTAGCAATGCTAACATCCCTTTAATTGTAACGTTGAATATCTTCCTAAATAAATAACAATTAAGTTTATAAAATGTACATTTTAATGTATTACCTTAACTATTTTCGCATAATAATATTGTTAAACACCCATACATATCACCGACAGTCAGTCGTAATATTCTAAAAATAATAATTATATTCCACGAAAAAAGGAAATTTTAGGAGTAAAATATTTAAAGAAAATTATTTTTTTTTTTTTTTTTTGATCAACCAAAATAGCTTTCATTTTTATATAGTTTTTTATTATTACCTATTATACACTCATCCAATAATATATATTTTTTTTCGAGAATTAAGTGAGTTACAAACGATATTACAAAGTAATATATAAAAAAAGAAAACATAAAAGGAAAAAAAGGAGAAAATTAAGTTATTTATATGGCAGAGCAATGCTAACATCCCTTTAATTGTAACGCCAATATCTTCTCCTAAATAACAATTAAGTTTATAAAATGTACATTTTAATGTATTACCTTAACTATTTTCGTACAATATTGTTAAACAATCTATACATATCACCGACAGAACGTAGTCGTAATATTTAAAAATAATAATTATATTCCACGAAAAGGAAATTTTAGAAGTAAAATATTTAAAGAAAAATTTTTTTATTTTTTTATTTTGATCAACCAAAATAGCTTTCATTTTTGGTATAGTTTTTATTATTACCTATTATACATTCATCCAATAATATATATTTTTTCGAGAATTAAGTGAGTTACAAACGATATTACAAAATAATATATAAAAAAATAAAACATAAAAGAAAAAAAAAAAGGAGAAAATTAAGTTATTTCTGCTTAAGGTGGCAATGTTAACATCCCTTTAATTGTAACGTTGAATATCTTCTCCTAAAATTGAACAATTGTGAAAAATAAAAACAAAATAAAGCTTTCATACATCTAATAAGTAAAATAAAACCTTCCCTTTTTTTTTTTTTTTTTTGTAATTATGATTTTCCAAAAGATGTCAGGGGTGGGTTGCTCAAAGAACTATATAGAAATCTACTATAATTATTGCCTTTAAAAGGTGAATAGTTACATTATTAACTTCATGTGCTCTAATTCTGAAAATGATGTTCCCTTTTAGAAGAAAATTTAGAAAGCATTCTTATGAAGAAAATAATAATTGGAGATTTGTGTCTATTCTAGAATTCTAAATAAACTTCTCATTTAATAGATTTTTAATGATATTCTGATTTTTCTTTTTTAAATTAAGTTTTCTAATAAAAGCATCATATTATAATTTTTATTCAAAATACAATTTAGATTTGGTTTTAACCTGTGAGATGGAATGAAATTTTTTTTCCTTTTTGTTTTTTTTGCTATACCGGTCACGTATTATATATGCACTCCGTGGCTGTTAGGAAATCTTATATTCAGTTTTTAATGGCTACTTTAAAATCGCTTGTAGTAGCAAAAGCAAAGTTCTTCCCTCGAGGAGACTGGGCAAAATCCTATATCATCTTCGTATCTTCTCAAGATCTTACTAAGCCTTGCACCTGTGCCTGGGAGGCTCAATCGAAGGCTGAGGAGGCGGCAGCGGCGATTTGCAAGTTCCCAAGCAGATGTGCTCTATGCACTCGAAATTCGCTGCGGATCTCGCCCGGAGTCCGATTTTCCTCCTCCCCGAACGATATATTTCCGTGTCCGCGTGGCGGCGAATATTTCGAAACCGCGAGATAGTCTCATCAAAGACAAACTCGAAACACACGGCTGGAGCGTGGTCGGACGCGAAATCTTTCAAACCGCATAGTCTTGAATAAAGATCAACCCGGCAACACGGCCTCGTGAGCTCATCGACGGAGATTCCGGGAATAACATAGTCCGACCATATTCAAACCGGTTGATCGACAATCGAGAAGACACCGAAAATTCACCGATCTTGAAATCAACAAGACGGAAAATATTAGGGAGATTCGAGGAGTACAGAGAGCACGTAAAATCAAAAGAGGCGCGAAACAAGGTCCGAAGGCGCTGACAGAGGCACGATGGCAACGAGTTCCTGGTTTCACCGCTTCAACGCCTTCGCAATAGCAAACGAAGAAACTTCCGGCCGTGAACTACCAAGATCGTAGCATCTCGCGGATCATCGGGTTTTATCACTGGTAAACTGACTAATCTCCATGCTATCACTGTTCTTGAGAGCACACGCCGCCATCTGACCACGACGGGCGACTTAGTTCCATTCGAATCGCCAAGAGAGGATGCTTGTGTGCAGTAGTGGTGGCTTCACGAGCGGAAGCGACCAGACGATGTGGATGAGGAAGACTCGCGATTCGATTCAATCATGCCTACAGAATGTACCCATAGGCACTGTGGATCGCGAGGAGGACTGACCTGACGACAAAGAGTTAATGGTGGTCTCAACCCAAGGTCCGTATACCTTGCTTTGTAATAGTATATACTCAAGGTGAGTCATGACGCATGAGCTTATTTTCCTCATGATGTCTGTTTTAGCCTTTTTTTTCTCCGATGATCGATTGTTATCTTCAAGATAACAGCGTGAACCCCATTTTTCTTTTCGAATTTTTGATTTGTGCTAAACGATTTTTTGCCATTTTTCTTCTCTTTTCTTGATCTAAAGAATAAAATTATTTCATGGGAAAACACAAAAAAGGGTTAAACTATAAAGCTCATCAGGAAATTTTTTTTACTTAAAATACAAAAGAAAATCAAATATAACTAATGATTGCACTTTTGCTTTATTTTAAAAATTTTAACTTTTTATATATTAGAAATAAATAAAATAAAATGAGTTTGAATAAAACATATAATTAATTTAAACCTATTTTTTTATTTTTCTTCAAATTATATTTTCTTTCACATTTTCTTTTTTTAGTATTTTCACGTTGCCTATCTGTTTGCTACTTTTCTTACCCAAAAAAAAAAATTGCTATCCGAATGATGAAAATCATACAGGTCCCAATGTAGTTTTTGTTCTATGAGCATCATGAAATAGTTTTTAATAACTGCTTAATGTATTACTTCAAAATAAATAAATAAATAACTGCTTCAATAGTTTGTTTCAAAAATCAAGCTCAATATTTCATTACTCCATTGTACGATATAAACAAAGGTAGGATGAACCCATGAGGTTCGGGCCCAATACATTGGAGAAGCATAAAAGTGAGAACTTGTATGTACTATGTGCTACCTCATTAAGATACCAAACAACTAGAAATAATGGAAACAAACTCATTTTTCTTCAATGAAAACCCGTTCGTATACCTGAGACCGCTTGAGAATCGTTTCAAATATGACATTCTAGAAATTCATATTGATCCAAGAGAGAGCTCCCATAGACCCCTAGCTTCAGAATTTTTATGAGTGTAAGACCCAGAAATCTACCTTCGAATAAGGGCAAAATCGTACTGACATATAAAATTTTAATTACTGTTAAAAGTCCTAATTAATTCTCTAGACTCTGATGACTTAAACGGATTGTACCGTTGAGAATCGCTCGCGAAATCTAGGTTAGCACGTAAAATTTCACTTGTCGAGACAATGAGTCGGCATCGCCGAGGCATCGCAAGCTTGGCGTCAGAATGATTTTCGATGCGACGTAAAGTCACATATAACAAGTACTCATGTACCATAAGTGGTATGAGTAGAGAAATGACGAAAATGGATGGCCGTGATAGTGCCGAATGTCAAACTCAGAAATAAGGAATTAATAAATAAATGGATTAAATGAACTAAAGACAAAAGAGCTACAAAGTGGGTCTTCAAATGGCACAAAGAAAAACGGTGCCAAAGAGATGCAGGGGAAGAAAAACGAAATGGAGGGAGTTAGAGAGAGGGGCGACCTCCTCTCTAGAAATACACAAGATCCGACCGCCATGGCCGACCGAGCAAGAAGCGGAAAACGCTCTACGCGTGAGTAGCTACGCGTGGACTCCCTGGTTTATGAAGCTTTTGACAACTCCAAGAGGTAGGATTTTCTCCCTACTTGCGTTTTATTCCCATTTTTAAGGGTTTTTCGATGTTTCGGTTAGTTTGAGGCCGTGAGGGGCCGTTTGATTGATCCCAAAACTTGGGACCGAATTGTTAGAATTTTTTTGAGATTTGTGGAGATGGCCGTGACTGCCCAGAATTTTAGGGGCGGTTTGGGTCTTTAATTCCAGAATTTTTGCTTTAAATCATGTGCTTGATGTGAATAAATGCCGGAAATGGGCTGTTGATCGGTCCCAAAACATGGGACCGAATTATGGAGATTTTTGGGCTGTCCGTGACAGTCCAGAAACTGTTGTGGGCTGATTGTGGAATTTATGCACAAATTCTATGTTGGTATGTATGAGACCGAATAGTTATGGGAAATCTGGGCTTTCCAAAATTGAACCGATGTAGGATGGTGCGCCGCCTGTGATGCCCCACTTCCCGCTTGGGACCTAATTGGGTGTTTTGTGACAATTTATTGAATAAATTATGCTTTCGTGATTAGAGACCGAATTGACGGAAATCTGCTCCATCAAGAGGAACCGATGTAGGAAGTGGGTCATTCGTGGACAACCCACTTGCTCCGCTGACCGTAAAAATAGTCCCTGGTTTGTGTGAAATGGATAGGAATTGTCCATGTGTTTGTGTTTGAAATGGTATGAAACGAATGGTTTATTATGTGTGGAACTAGATAGGTTAAGACATTATTTTAATGTGTTAGGTTCAATGACACAATTACATGGAATTAAATTGTGTTATAAGCCATTTGAAATGATTATGAGTTGCTCAAGTGAGCTACATTGGGTGATGAGTGATGTGTTAAATTACATGAGTGTAATCGTAGTCGACTAAAATATATGGATCATTAAGGCTGGTAAATGGTTTTGGAAAATGGCATAATGCATTTTCATATGCACCGGGTACCTAGGAGTTAGGTGTGAGTGCATGACAAGGTATTTTTATAAAACGGATATGGTTGCGAAAGGAATTTCAAAGGATGATATTCCGAGAATTTGGCCGGGAGAGGCCACTGTATCACTACGAGGACCATGATCAAGCTTTGAAAGCCTACCAACCAATTCACCTCGAGGGTAGTCCCATATTTTACCGAATATTTTCGGTAGTATATTTTTCAAGAACAAAAGTTTTGTTTTGAAAATGATTATTTTCTCATACATGGCTTAGGTAAGTGTGAGAGTCTGAGGACTCGTGACATGGGGTGATCATGTAGACATTCAAGTGATCATGTATTTACTCGCTGAGTGTGTGTTTACTTGAGCACAGACCGGCACTCTAGGTGGTGAGTAAAATTTCACTTAGGGCGATTCCCATCGAGCTTTAAATACCCCGTCGTGGGACCCCCCTCTATTTCAGGTACAAGGAGCACTCGAGGAGACAAATATTTTCGAGAGTTGATTTGAAGAAGCCGCTTGTGGCTTCGATGGTTCTTTTGGACATAACATGTATTAGAATCAGAGATTTTAATATATACCAGATAAAAAAGTGTAATCAACCATGTAATTATTGGGAGATAATTGGAGAATAGTTGTGATATGTGTTTTAATGAGTATATGGGCCCAAGTGGTCAGACGATATATTGTATATTACTGGATTGTCTGGGACAAATGGCAGGGTATCAGACTGGGCAGAGCCCCGCACAAAGGAGACTCGCCCCGATTTTCTAAGTGGTGCCTGCAACCCGACATCCACTTGTATTCTCACAAGTTGACGGGGTAGTCAACGGACCCTGTGTTAGTTTCAGCTTGGTAGTGGAGAGTGCTCCCCATTTCAATATGTCCCTTCGTCTGGTTCGAGCTCACTGAGGCGAAGAAAGGGCAAAGGACATGCCCCTATACCGTGAGCTGACCACCCTCGTCTGAGCGGGCCAGGGGTGGGGCTCCCATAGGGGGGGTGGCGCCAGGCTCCGACGAGGGCCACCACAGCAGCCCCACCACAGCAAAGGCTCAGGCTAACTCGGGACCATGGCGGTGGCCATCGGCGCAGCTTCACTACCAACTCGAGCCACAGCTCACTGGTGCTGGGAAACTACCTCGAACGGGTACCTGGGCTCATGGTCCCAAGTTCGAGCCCACGGAGGCGAAAGAAACCCCTGTGAGCTAGGGGGATAGCCTGTGAATTGGACACCAACCCTCCGTCGGAGTGGGCCGTGGGGCGAGGGACCTATGACAGGTTGCAGGCCGGGCCATGATCTAGGTGGTCTCTCGCTATCTCTACCACGGGCTGCCGGGACCATGAAAGCAGATACCATTCGTGTAGCCCACTCACCAACCGAGCTACCAGCCCGCTGGTGGGAACTACCTCGAACGGGTATCTAAGCTCATGGTCCCGTGTTCAAGCCCACTCTGAGGCGGTAAAAGAAACCCCTTTTGAGCTGGGGATAGCTCGTGAGTGGGACCACCGTCTGAAAGGGGCCGTGGGGGTGGGCCCTTACATTTTATATATAATTTTATTGATTCAAATTAGTAATACATGTATATAAATATAGAATCAAAATCATTAAAAACATAAAGGATAAATGTAAGATTCAAGTTAATAGTATAATGAATTGACTCAAATCCTATACATTTGATACATTTAAGTTTCCATTAAGAATAGACTCGCATCTCATACATTTGATAGTTAAGTCTATTAATATTATCATTGTGATCGACTACACCCATGACTTTAGTTTTGCATGTTATGACATGTGGCTTATTTTCACTTTAGGTTTGACGCTGGCGAAGCCCCGTTAATACGGCATGTTCAGTGGTATAGTATTTTTGTACTTGATTATATTCAGTTATTATAAACACCTCTTCCTATTTAACCCTATTTCAAAGTGGATGTTAAAATTTTAAGCCATCGCTCCTTGTGGATGTAAACATAATGCCAAACCACGAAAAACTGTATCAAGGTTATTCTTGTTTTTCTTCCTGATTCTTATCATCATTGTTGCACAATTCACAACATTGCAAACATATTGCTCTGATCATTGATTTGATTTATTGTCTTTGATCATAATATTTTACTCGTCTAAATCGCCTAAACACAAATAAACGATGCACCACGATGACGAAAACCAAAACATTGTACTAAAATGACACAACCACCCACCGGGTCCCAAGATGACGCCGATAATCTGATGATGCAAATTCAAGACAACCATTAACGCACACCCACCAAGCAGTAACAACTAAATCACTTAAAAACAAATAACAACCTATATCTATGTGGAATGACCACTTTATTAAAAGAAAGGATGAAAAGAGATGTAAAGAGACAATTTCAAATGACAAAAAAAAATCATCGAGCTTAAAGAAAATAGGCTAGTAGAAAGTATATGATAACGAATATTTTAATGTGGGTAAACATACAAAATATCAAAATTAAATGATAGTTTACTTTACTACAATGTATTAAAAGTGATTAGCTTTCAAAAATATATATATCAAAATTCTCTATTTTATCCTTCTTTCCGCTATTTCATTTTAAAAACAGCTTCATTGTCTTGAAAATTAAGAAAATAATATATTTATTATTTTAAATAGTTAATGACTTTCATTACTTATTAAACTATAAATGTAAATTTACGTGATCTTCACTTGATTTTATTAAAAATCATTTTTATCATACAAAATTTTATTTAAATTTTTTGAATTTAAGGAATATTAAAGACACGATATCTTAGATTTACTATGGTTAAAATTTACACACTTATTATTAATAAAATCCTAATGCAAGTAAGCTATTTTATCATAAATGGATTTTTTGGAATATTTTATAGGTATGATGAAATAAAATAAATATTTTTACTATTTCATATGCAATTATGTGGTATAAACTAAATCAATCACTTGAAATTCCTTTAAAAAAAATAAAATAAATCACTAGAAATAAAACTTTAGAACCTAAGGTAACCTTTGTCTTTTTTTTTTTTATAAATTTTTGGTCTCTTATTCTATATATACGTGTATTATTTTTATATCACTCTATCATGTCTATATAGTTAAAGTTGATTCACCCCCAATCATCTCTAATAAGTTGTTTAGTAAAAATTTCTAATCATATCTTATAACCGTGAACAAAAATGTCTAAATTTCTCGCTAAATTTTTATTGTAAAGATTCACAAATGATTCTCACCAAATTTCGATTTTCCGATTTTTCTGCACTTCCACATCCCATGACACTTTTCCCTCGTTCCTTTGTTCTTTAACTCCAAAATTCAAAAGTGCTTCTGGAGGGCTTCGAACCCACCCAAATGCCCGGAAGTGGCACCCTCAGCTACTGTTATCATCACTATTATATATAGTGCAAACTTTTTTTATATTCGCTTATTATTTATTTGTTCATAATCCCTACCAATTATCCGACATAATATTTTGTTTTATTTTTATTTTATATTATAACTTATAATATTTTTAAATCAAATATTAATTTGAAAAGAAAAAGAAGTAAAATAATATCATTTAAAAATTTAAATTATAATATATAATATTTGAATTTCTATTATCTACAAGGGTATTTATAATAATAACAAAAACAATAAATAATTTCTTTAACATAATACATCAAATAATATATTAAATATAACATATTTAATTTAAATACCATTAATCCATTTAATTTTAATCTACCTAATTATATAAGGAATTCATTTATCATTATATAATTAAAATATGAAAATATTTAATCAAATCATATTTTTGTAAAAATATCAATCATATTTTACCTGATATTTCCGATATTTCCGCAAATCCAATTATCGATATATCCGTATTTACCAGATATTTTGATCCTGCTTATAACTTATTAGAATAAACAACTTCGGGAGCAAGGAAAGCTACAATAGCTTTTTTTTTGAAACTCGTTATTAAAATATAAAATTTTACTTTTATCAATCTCTCCATATAAAATACCGTTCATTGTTGGTCGATAAGCTACACACACGTGGTATCTGTGTGACCTTCGCGGGGTGATCCGAACCCGATCACGTGGCATCATGTGAGTGACACAAGCTCTAAGATGCAAGAAGGACGGCATGCTACAACCCTCAACCACCTCTGCCTTAAGAGATCATGTCAGACTCGAACAAAACACCCCTGCATGGGAGATAAAGTAAACCCGAGCTCAATGGTGTAGGAAGATCTGATAAGAACCCCATCCTAAGAACCTCAGTAATTGGAAGGGTGATCTCGAACACACAATAAGATAAACCACCTCGACCATGAGAGAAAGAAGCGAGCGAAGAAGGCGTGACGGACCACAGGAGCACGCGTTATAAGGAAATTTATGGTATGAGATTAATATGATAGTGAAAGTATAAAGTAAGGAGGTAGCACCAATAAATGTCCTATTTAACATTACGCTAACATCTCCCCCTTCCCGCAATCGGGACCAAAAGGAGAAGAATTGAAATTTTGTCACGATTCGACTTTGTAAGTCAAGACCTTTCCATCGGGTGCCGTATGTGGGAATTAATTCACCTTCGCGACTCAAGATATCAAGACGCTTAGTCTAATCAATGGGTGACCTACCTTTCAGTTTTGAGGCCTCTATCGGGACCAAAGCCCGTTGGCCGCTAGACAAATGACTAAAAGAGCAAAGACACCTCATCAAAGAATGGCTTCTTTCCTAAGGCCAACGCTCTACTTACAAAACGTCATGAGCGTCCTCTACTACCCTTCTCTCCTAGATAACGCTTCCTCGCCATGCGTATCATGACGTCCCAACCGCCTGAACCTGGGCGGGAACCGGAGTCCACTTATCAACTGGCCCTCATGCCACCCACAAGCCAATCTCCATGTTACGAGATGATTATTCTCCTTTTTCTGAGAGGGAACACCACCCCCTACCCCCCATATGGGAGGATCAATGCAACGTCTTTACGAAGTCATTTTCTCCGTTAAAATGGCTAGTCATATTCCAAAGATCACAATTTTTTAATTCACAAGTGTCCTACACTTTGTGAGTCTCGCTGGCCCCGCCGCATGCAGCTCCGCTTACCAAGTGTATAGACATATCGTGCCCTTATGCCTCGAATCCACCAAGACCCGAATAATACCGACTCCTCGGCCATAAAAGCTCTAGCGTACCCGAAAGCAGTTCACTGGGAAACCTCTCTACCCAAATTTTGATAAAGGTATTTCCTCCATGTTTACGAAGTAATTTCAAGTAGATCTCCTTATAATGAGACGATTATACCCTTGTTCAAATGTCGAACAAAAGTTACATTTTATTTTTCGAGATGATTATATTATGCCTTGGGTGGCTAGCCCTCGACGACCCCACTCGGGCATCATAAGTCTCTAAAGGCGTAATGTTCTCCCTGAGATGGTTATATTATGCCCAAGGCTAGCCTCGACGCACCTCGCCCGGCAACATAAGTCCTCGTATGTGTTATTTCTCCCAAGATCTTCTTCGTGAGATGACCTATGCCTCGCACCGCCGCCTCAACCCAGCGTAATAAATCCCTAATACAAAGTTACTTGGATAATAAGAAATATATGTGTTCAGAAGACCCGAGAAATTCCACTTCTAAAATGGCGCAAAATCGTACTGCCACGAAATTGTACTTAGTAATCCGAAATTTATTCTTTAGATCTCGGATGAAGAAAAGGATTTCACCGTTGGAATCGTCTCGCAAAATCTAGCTAGCAAGTCGACCGGCCGACTCGAGACGGAGTTGGCACGCTGAGGCACGACTGGTGCCGTGAACGATTTTCGGCGCGACGAAAGTCACATATAACACGCATCATGTGCCATAAGGCATGAGTAGAGAAATGATGAAAATGGACGCCAAGATAGTGCCTGAACGTCAAAACTGAAAATGGATGACATAATTGGTATTAATTTAAAAGTTGAATGACACTAAAGGACAAATGTCCAATAGTACCTTCAAAAGGAAAAAGGCAAAAAAATGAATTGAAAGAGGAATAGATGCAAGATTTGATTTCTTTTGGTTTAGAGAGAAAGAACCTCCTTCTCTAGAATCGTGGGAGATCCGACGTCTGGCAAATGCCGGACAAGGCGGAAAGCCGTCTACGGACTCCACGCTGGAACGACTGGTGTGTGAGCTCGACAAACTCCGCGAGGTAGGGTTTCTCCTACTGGGTTTTACATTTTATTTAAGTGTTTTACAATGTTTTGGTTGCTTGAGGCCTGAACGAAACAGTTGATCTGGCCCCAAAACTCAGACCAATTGATTGAATTTATCAAAACCAAATGTGTCAAGTGGAGCTGATAATGTTAGTGATAATGGCATAAATTATGCTATAAATCATGTATTGATTGAAATGAGGCTCCAATGGTCAGAAATTCGTTCACAGTGATGAACCGACGACAGGATTTTTCTAGAATAGTAACCGATGGTTTCACTATTCCCGAGAATACTGTTCACAAAATACCCTTTTGTGAATTAATGTGTTCATCGAGTAATTCAAGTAGAATTGCTCGTTTGACCATTGGCCCATGAGCTAATTCTTTGATGAGGTGAAATGTGAAACATAACATGATTGTGTGATTTAAATTTATGTGAATATATGCATGTTTATATATTTCCGCATGTGATAAACTATAATGGAATTGACATCATGCATTCCATATGCGCCGGGACACCTGTGACGATAGGAGTGAGTGCACGAAAGAACAGAGAGAATGGTTTCGAGGGTCGGTTCAAAAAATGATAATTACCTGAGTATAGCCCATACTAAAGACATCAATCGTCAAGACGCCCAATCGATATACACTCCAGGTAGTCCATAAATAATATCAATCGTCGAGACGAATTCAATTGATATATATATATATATATATATATATATATATATATATTCATCTGAGGGGTTGTCCACAAATACATAATAATTTCACTGAGGCTTAGGCGAAAGTGGTTTCATGATAATTCGTGGTATTTGTATCACGCAGACATTCAAGAGGATCATGCATTCGCTGAATGTGTGTTTACTTGAGCATTTGCATATGCACTTGAAGGAGAGAATTTCACTTAGGTGATTCCACTACTGAGCATTAGCTCACCCTATCGAGGGATATTATTTTACAGGTACAGGGAGCGTGTGAGGAAACATCCTAGAGACTGAGTTTTAGAAGAAAGTTTGACAAGGCTTTCAAGTTATGATGGCGACATGTGGCTAGAATTCTAATTTAATATATGTGTCAGATAAGAGTAAAATTTGAACTCTTGAAACTATTTGGATATAAAGGATATATATATGTTTTATGAGTATTGTTTATGGGCCCAAGTGGTCGCTTTACCCATGTTATTGTTATATTGATGTTCGGGATGCATGTTATATGCAAGCTGCATTGCAGAGCTCCCCCGCACAAAGGAGACTCTGCCCGATTTTCTTGAAAAATGTCAGGTCACCCGACATTCACGGGTATTTCGCGGGTTGACGGGTAGTCAACGGACCCCCGGGTTTAGGGCGTCACAGTGTTAGCCGAATTTGTAAGACCCGAGAAATTCCAATTTCTGGAATAAGGGCAAAATCGTAATTTTAATTACAAAATTGTAATTACGGTTAAAAATCCGTAATTTATTCTCTAGATCTCGATGATCGAAACTGGACAGGACCACTGAATCGCCTCAATCTAGTTAGCACGTAAAATTTCGCGAATTTGCCGAGATAGCCTGAGTTTCCACACGCTTTTTCGAAAATTCGTGACGGTGCCGTAAATCATTTTTCGATGCGACGAAAGGCGCATATAACATGTACTCATGTACCATAAGTGGTATGAGTAGAGAAATGATGAAAATGGACGACCGAGGTAGTGCCGAATATCAAATCTGGTAAAAGAAGGGAATTAATTGGATTAAATGAGGGGCAAACTTGTAATTTGAGAAGGAGACATCATCTTCTCCACTTAAACAAAAAAAAAGCTGGGTCATTTGGGGATATGAGGCGTTGAGGGAGTTGAAATGGCGACCTCCTGCAGAGAGAGTTCTACTTTCCTGTAAATACACGCGACGGACCGTTGATTTCGACTTCCAGGCAAATAAGGAAACGTTTCACGTATGAGCAAAGGCCGCGTGACCCTTGGTTTATAGTTTTTTGATAACTCCAAGAGGTAGGATTTTCTCCCTCACTTGCGTTTTATTCCCATTTTTAAGGGTTTTTCGATGTTTTGCTGGTTTCCGAGGTCGCGAAGTTGTTGGACGGCCCCAAAACTTGGACCGAGTTGTTAGAATTTTTTTGGGATTTTTGAGAGGCCGTGGACTGTCCAGGAAAATAAGGCTGAATAGTATTTTTAATTCTAAAACTTTGCATTAAAATGCATGTATTTGTATGGAAAAAGTCAGTAGGATCGGTAGGATTCGCTCCCAAAAACACGGGACCTAATTGTGGAAATTTTTGGAGATTACAAACAGAATGTCTTAACCCACATATCACAGTTAGAATATGGAATAAATTCTATTTTGGTGATTAGGAGATCCGGAACGTGGATCGGAAATCGGTTCCACCAAGATAACCGGTGGAAGTGTGGGCTGCCCGTGACACCTCACTTTATTTCGTTTTGGGACTCAAAACGGCCCCAAGCCAGGTAGTCGACAGAATCGCTCCAAGTGTGGTGTGTCAATTAAAGTGAAATAAACAATTATATGTGTGGAATTAGTTAGGTTAATACATTAAATTAATGTGTTAGTACAACACACACCATGGAATTAAATTGTGTTATAAATATTGAGATGATTATGATTTGCTCAAGTGAGCTAATTTAAGTATTGGTTGATATCATTGAACACATGCGTAGTAATTGTAGTTGATTGAAAATATGCATATTGTCATATTGTGTAAATGGTTTTGATAATGGCATATCGTATTTTCATATGCACTGCAACTTATAGTGAGTATGACAAGGTATTTTTATAAAACGGATATGGTTACAAATGAATTTCAAAGGATGATATTCCAGAACTGGTCGGGAGGACGGGCCAACAGATCACTCTCTTTGATGAGATCATGATCACTGCTTAAAGCTCACTCAACCAATCTACCCTGAGGGTAGTCGATACTTTTACCGAATACTGGTAGTATATTTTCAAGAACAAAAGTTTTGTTTAAAATGATTATTTTCTCATACGCGGCTTAAAGTAAGTGTGAGTATTCGGTGAGGACTGACATGGGGGGTGACTGCAGACATTCAAGCAGGATCATGCATTACCTGAGTGTGTGCTTACTTTGGAGCATTGCACTCCGCACTTAGGTGGTGAGTAGCCCACTTAGTACATTCTCCTACTGAGCTTAAACACTCGTCGTGGGACCCAAATTATTTTCAGGTATATGGAGCGCTCAAGAAGACAATCCATTTTGAAGAAGCCGGTTTGTGGCTTGATGGTTTTTGGACATAACATGTATTAGACTTGTAGATGTTAATATATGTTTGTATAAAAGTGTAAATCAACTATGAATTATCGTGGGAGATAATCGAGAATAGTTGGTATGTTTTTATGAGTATTGGCTTATGAGCCAAGAGGCATTTTTACTCATGTTAGATTATATTGTAATACTGAATTTAAGCCAAATGTAAAACGTGTGTATACATGTTTTGTATTTGGGTAGAGCTCCCGCATGCAGGAGACTCTCGCCCCGATTTTCTAAAGTGGCGTCTCGTGTAACCCGACCTCCACTTATTCCGTGTTGACGGGTAGTCAACTTAATTCCAAGCCAGTGCCAATGCAATTTCTGTCAATGATACTTTATTAACCGAAAACCATGCCGAGAACAAAGAACCTCACCTGGTTAGTACATTTTCAAGAGGACCTGAAGTCTCTACATTTGTCGTCATCATAGCTTCAGACGACCCTTCCTCCATAGGTTCCCACTCAGGTCCTAATTCATCCCGTGCTATTTTGCTCAGCCTTCGTGGTACCCACCAAGAGGCCGGTTCCTACTTCTAAGCACACACATCATCCACTCAGCTACCACCTTCCACATCGCGCTGTATCAACACGCCTTCGCAAGGTCAATTATTTTCATTCGAGCTTCCTCCACGCCACTCTCTCGTTTTGAACTCGCTTACATTGCTCAGCGCACCTGATACCAAACTTTAGCCACGTGACTCGAAGTATGAACTCCGTCTGACATCAATACCTCCGTAGTGCAACAATGGCTTTTAATAAATGCACAATATGATTTTAGCCGCCATTCCCAAACCCACAATGGTTTAAACGATGCTAAGTGGGTTATGGAATGACAAGCCACAAAGACACGTGTAGTCCATGAGAGACCTTAAACGCTCGCGGCGATTTGAACCCAATCACGTGGCATCATGTGAGTGACACAAGCTCGACAGGTAAGGAGGATGGGTATGCTACAACCTTAACCATCTCGAGCCTTAGGATGTCAGACTTCCGCATTCGACCCAAAGTTGATGCCAAACTCGATCCGGACGCGAACCGGTTTACCATATACATTTTCAATATCAGAGTAAATAAATGTCACATATTCACTTTAAGTAGTGAGCTCACCGTTTTGCCTGAATTGAATACTTTATTCAATAAGATATGTATGCTCCTCTACTATTGTCATTACAAAGCATTATCGAGTTCATCTCCACAAATAACCAAAATATGTTCATGAAAACTTATACATTTCTTTGCTTCATTACAAAATGATCAATAATGTCATAAGGGATGAAATGTACACGAGACGAAGCGCTTTACTTATATCTGCATCATTCATGATGACTCTTAACTCTACGCCTTTGCACTTGTCCCTACTAACAGAACTGAGTAATAATAAAAACAATGCGCTAAACATTTTCGTGTTTAGTGGTTCTATGTAATTCTCTCTTCATTTCAATTAAACACAAATATGTAGTTTTTCTAAAACAATGTTTTGGCATGATTTCAATAATCCATGCAATATACATTATATATATGCGCTTATTTCGCATACTTTCATTTGCAAATCATTTGATCACTTTATACAATTTCATATACACAACATTTCATTCAAACCCAAATCATGATTTTAATACATTTACTTATAAATTTTTGCCCTTAAACCACTTAACCATTTCTATGCTCAGGATAACTTAATCATCTCGGTGATAATACCTTCGTCATCACTCCAGAGAAAAACATTTACTTTATAACACATTACCACTCCGCTGGGTCAAATAACTGGTTATTATTTGAAAATCATATTCTCAGACACTACCGATACCGTCCCGTGGTTACTTATCAAGATGTCACTATATTTTCTCTCATTCTTGCCCACAGATCTAGTTTCACTTCTCCATTATTGGTATATTAATCTATCCCTAACTCGAATATGAAGAATAACATTCTATTAAGGGTATTAAACTCGCCATAATTTACAATATTGTATATACATTTATACCCAAATAATATATTTTGATACTCATGTAATTTTTTTATGGCAATGCATTTGAAATCAATTTTCCCAAATCGCTTAAAACAAATCACATATGCAGTTTTCTTGAAAATCATTTCAACCAACAATCACAAATCGAAATAAGAAGAGAGGTATAGAGAACAACCCAAAAAGGCTGACGCTTCCCAGCTCTTATCCTCAAACTGCATGCCTGGTCGCTTCCTGGCCACCAACCCCTAATCCATCACAATTAGAGAACAAAGGTTAGTTGACTTTATTTAGTTTTGTGTTGAAGTGTTTTACCCCACCTCTTAAAGTAAAATTTTCTTAGAACTAATACAAGATTTTACCAACTTCTTTCAAGTCCATTGTTCCCCTATAAATATATTTTATTTTAAATTGAATCATCCAATTCGTAGCATTAAACTCAGATATGTTCAAAACAATCTGGACTACTCTATTAATTTTCAAATGGAATCGCATTTGCCCGAAAATGTAGCTTCACTTGGCTAATTTCTGGTCCATGGGGAATCACCTTAAATTAATTTATTTAAAAGAGATTTGTTCTCTTAGAACTCTAGTTTATCCAAAATTTGAATCACTCAATTTGATGAGTGGAACCCAACTTACAACTAAATACCAAAAACTATTCTAAAACACTAAAACTCCGTACTCAAACTGGAACTAAAATTTGCCCAAAAATGTAGCCTCTTACCTTGACAAATTTGGGTCCAATGGGGTCTAATTTTGAATACACTATTAATATATTTGTCTTCCTAGAAGTACAGTTTAATTAGAAATTTGAATCACTCAATTTAAATATAAAAATCCTCAACTTGTACCTAAATACCAAAATCGCATCAACCGAACTATAATTTACCAAAATGTAGCCTCACTTTGACGAATTTCTCGGTCCAATGGGGTCCAAATTTGACATACCCATTTTAAAGAGAGATTGCCTCCAGAAGTCTAGTTTATCCCGTAATTTGAATAACTTAATTTAGATGAAAGGATGACCAAGTTATAGTAAAACTAACATGGGTTTTGGAAAATTTTGATAGCACTAAACTCCTCAAACACATTTCTTTTATATGTAAAATTCTTCAAACCAATTCTAACCTAAAAACACTTTGAAACTTAACCCAAAACAACTTCAAAACTATCTACAACCATTTAAAACACTTCTATTCTTGATTTTGGGGTTTTCATCAAAACCCAAACACAAATACTTAGGGGAAGAAGGTTCATACCTTAAATCTCTAATTTCTCTTCCACTAGCTTGACTCTAGCTTTATTTTGCTTGATCAAATGGAAACCAAGATGGAGAGAATCACACCAACTGGCTCCCCAAACCATGTCCTTCTCTTCTTTTACTCCAAATGAAAATCCTTCTCTATTCAACACCAAAAAATTAACTCAATCATCCTTCAGAAATGTTGCTCTGAATTCTCACATTTTTATTCATTTTCCTTTTTTTGCATTTTGGTCCTTCTTTGTCTTTTCATTTCATCAATTTCACATTTTGGCATATACACTTACTCATTTAACTTTTTAGGTCCTCATTTTGATATTTACCAATTTAACCTTAATTATTTTATACTTCGGTTTTATCATTTTTTGTTCTTAAATAACATAAATTTAAAAATACAATTTAATCTGGGTTTTATCATAAATATGTTATAAACTCGCTACGGGGCATTTAGGGCATTACATAGGAGATCAAAAGCAGATTGAATAAGGCACCTGAGCATGGAAGATGGCTAAACCTAAGTCAAACAAAGAAGATTCAGAAAGAACCCTAACTCCTGGTGAATTCGCAATCTAAAGGCAGGAGTTTCGACACAATTAAAAGATAAACCACCTCGCATAAGAGAAAAAGCGAGTGAAGAAGGTGTAATCTGATCACATGGAGTATGTTATGGGAGGAAATCTATGGTAGGAGATTACCATGATAATGAGTGTATAACGTAAGGGAGTAAAGAGCCAATAAATGTCCCATTTAAATATTGTGCTTATAACATTCATCCCACCCCCAATCGGTATAAAGGAAGGGCTGGAGAGACTGGGGCAGAAGAACTAAATTTTTGTCGGAATTACTTTGTGGAAACTGATCTTTCTCCACTGTCTAAAAAAATTCAAGAAAATAATATTTAATTATTTTAATAGTTAATAACTCTTATTACTGCCCATCATGCCTAGCTCATGGTAGAACATTCAACATTTAAAAAAAGGCAGGCATATGAAGCTATATTATCCAGCTGAGTCTCAATGGGACAGCTTTCTACATTATAACTAAAGTGCTTAAATTATAAAAAAATTGACTCTCATTTACTTATATAATCATAAACAATTTATGATCTTCACTCAATTATATTAAAAATCATTTTTTTCTACAATTAAATATTTTAGTTACAATGTAGGAAACTATGCTTACTAGGACTCTAATCCACGATCCCCCCTCCCTATGCCCCCTCGCTCTTGTAAACGTTACACTTTACAACATGACCTGCTAATGATGGGCTATTAAAAAATTATTATTTATTGCTCATTATGTCTGAACTCATGGTAGAGCTGCTTACCATTTAAATAGACAAAGGACATATATGGCTGTCCCTTGTTTGTCCTATCAGGCACATTTATTATCTTGAAACTATAGTATTTTTTTACTATTTTATACTCTGATGCATAAAATAAAATAAATATTTTGAAAATCTGATATCATCTAGAAATTTTTAGAATATTTATCCATGTAATAAATTTCATTTGTAGTCATGATATAAAATTAAATCACTAATTTGAAATTCTTTTTAAAAAATATCACGTTACAAATAAAATTGTAGAACCTAAGGTAACATTTGTCTTTAAAAAAATTGGGTCTTTTTCTATATATACATGCAATATATTATATATTATCGCAGTAATATTCAATTAGTTACTTCTAATCAACTACTTTACCAAATAGTAACTATAATCAATCAGTAACTATAAGTTATCCGATCACGACAAGACTAATTATTCATACTACATAACTGTCCAAAGATAACAAACATTGTAATTCAGAAAAGGATAGCAATATAGATTTAGTGTGATACCAAATTCAGAATGTGAACCATGATATAAATATATTTTTAGATAAAATATATTTGGCCTTTTAGATCAAATATGGCAATAAATAGAAAAACCACTATGGAGCTTTGGAGAGAGGACCTAGCCCACGTAGTCGACCTCCCTGGAAGTCGTATTTGTAGAGCTATTATATATACATATATATATATATATAATTTTTTTAAAATATTTATTAAACTAATATTTTTACTTTTTAAAATCAGATATCACAGGTTTTAAAATAAATTTAAAACTATATTTAACAATTATGATTTTAAAGTTAATTTTTAAAATCACAATTAATGAATAAGATTTTAAGGTTAATGAATTACTTTAATATCAAACTCGTGATTTATAGGTTCCTGGCTAGGGCCCTTTTTCTTGCCTTTTAACTATACTCACTTTGTAATATTTAATTAAAAAGTCTAATAGAATGTGGTTTTTATTGGGAATCTTATCGTTAAAGTCCAATAGAAAGTGAAGTTTTATTGGGACCCAACTCACTGAATGGGCTCCTTTATTCTTCCTCATTTTCCTAACTAAAGATATGAAATTTAGAAGCTCGACCTTTTTTAGCTTTTTCCAAAGAAATAAAATAAAAAGAAGTAAAGGTAAAGAAATGGATTAATTAAGAAGATGATGATGGTCATATTAATGATGATAATAATAAAATTAAAACACCTGATCTAATTTAGACGCAGTGATAATGGATCAGAATATATATATTTCTTTTGTTTGAGTTTTTATTTTTAGAGTGAAAAAATGAGTTTAATATGATTTTATTTTAAAGTTTATATAAATTTATTAATGCAAGGAATAGAGAGTGTAAATTAAAATCTCATTCCTTCCTATAATGAATAATTGCACTCACAAATAAGATTAGAGTAAAAATCTCATCACCATTGCTTGAATACAGAACATTTAGATTATAGAAAGTAAAATACCAATTTTATAAGAGTCCTTTTTATTAAAATAATGGGATTTGTGAGTTCGTAATAATTAATTTTGTTTAAACATTATTTTTGTTATTTTGAGTTAATTATTAATAATAAAGTTCTAAATTTTAGATCCAATTTAATGATAACAGGCGGCAAGATTAGTGTTCAATAAAAAGTGATTTTTAATAAAAATATGATTTTTGCCCCCTTAAAACTCGACAATAAAATGGTAAAAGAATTGAAACTGATTGGTTTATGGGTTTCAAGCTGTTGTAACTTGTAAAACATCAAATAGAATATGCAAAGGATAAAATGCAAAGAAAACAATTATATATGGTTTCTAAATAATTCATACTTTATTTATGTGCAGTAATTAAATCCATATTTATTTTTAAACTATTATTATTTTTTGAAGATTTTAATTAAAAATAAATAAATCATATTTGTTAGTTTTATTTAAAATATAAAATGATCATTATACACAGAAACCAAATATGGTATAAACCCGATTGAATTCACCTTAAATCTGAAATTAATATTTAAAGCGAAACATTTACATTATACACGTTTTTCGACTGCTAAAAAAAAAAAGGCAAAAGCACTCCTAATCTGCTTTTTGCAGAAGATCATTCATGTTGAGTCAATCTCCAAAGGTGCTCCAACATTTCCAGTTCAAGGTACTCTACCTATCTCTATCCCAAGTCAATTCAACGGCTTGCTTGATGTCGAAAACAATGTTGAATGAAGAAATTTTCAAATTGTAATATATTTTTCTCGGCTCCCGCCCTGAGCCAAGAATATCGATCACCTGGATAAACTCATACAAGTCACTCCACAATGCTCAATTCTTATTCTTTCTTTTTTTTTTGGGATTATGGCAAAGACTAATAGGGATATAATGCAAGATTAAAAAATGGTTTTCTTTTTATTTTTCTTTCAGTATTTTGTTATCCAAACTGAGGGTCGGATTTCATTCGGCCTACCTTGTAATTTGGGAATGCAATCAGCTCCCTAAGTTTTGAATTATAGGTTTCTAACTTTCTATTTGAATTGCCCTCGAAGTATTCCCGCTTAATATGCCTAGGACTGAATTTCTGTTGTGCTCAAGGAAATGTTTTCAGATAAAAATATATTTAGTTTAGATAGAGAGAAAGTAAAGGACTTAACCTTAAGTCTCACCTCAATATGACACTCCTGATGCTCCTGACACTCCCGACGCCACAACACGTGTCCCAAAATCTCACCTCAATAGCCAAAACTCACACTTATCAACTTAGTGACAATGATGGTCTCAACCGTAAAACATCCCTAAGTGATACTCATGCTCCCACTTCCTGACCGGAGTAGATCAAGATGTCAAGCCCACGAAGACTACGAGAACCGATCTGTGATAAGGGTCGAACACCCTATGCATGAGATCCATGAATGCTAATGGGCGCATCTATCAACTAAAGGGCATCACCGTGAACTCAAAGTGCCCATAACGCGCCCCAACGCCGCCTGGGATATCCGCCTCCCTAACCCTCACCGATTGTAACCTGCGGTAAAGGTTCATTCGAGACTCGCCCTTAACCGATCGTCAAACAAATCATCAACTTCTTAATGGGTACCGATTTTGATCATAACCTGCTCAACTCCGCGCATCAATGCAATACCGGCGATCATTCTTCTTCTTCGCAAATAGAACCGGAAAGGCCTCACGTAGCGCGTTTCTGCCTAATGAACCTGTCCAGTAGCTCATAGCTGACTCGAGTCTTAACTCAATCGTGCTAACCCGCGTGAGTCATAGAGATGGGGCGGCAATGTGGTGTAACTCGACACCGAAGTCTACTACCTTCGTGGAGGTACCCGTAGCTCATCCGAAAACATCCACATACTCGCATACTACTCAAGGTAGACGGTCCCGGTTCTTCTCGCCCTTGTGGTAAGGTCACAACAACCCGCTTAACTGCCTTACACTGACTCCGTATAATCGTCTGGGCAAAATATCATGCTTGTCCCCCTGAAATACCACACGAGTACCATCTTGCGTGTAGGCGGTAACCCTCCTACGCTCACAATCGATAACAACCGTAAGTCGTCACAACCCATCCTGATGACATCAACCCACATGTCTGCGATCCTGAAGTCCAAGTGGTGAGTAGAGTCCCCGAGATCTCCAACCAAGAACCCTGTGGCATACCCGGATCCCAACTCATCACATCATGACTGAGGACCTTCACCCACTAATCATCACGCCACCCACTCAGAGCAATCCCATAACTTAACCATCTGACTTAGCACCACATCACCGAATCTCCTCCCGTGAACGTCGAGATGATGCTTCTTCCGCCTTATGAGGTTACAGACTCTCCTGACCACTCGCGAGGCCGTCTGCGCGATAGCACCGCACACCTACAACCTCACCAACAAAGGCTTGCTTATCAAATATAGGTGGTGCCCGACAAGCACCTGACGCCTCACGCCTCGCCCCCACTAGCCATCTATGCATTTCCAATGGAACAAGAACGCTTAATTTTCTATTTCTTGGGTCAACTAGCAATGCACATGCCAATTACTAATAGACTTAATAACTATGAATCGAATTCGCTTCATTTCTGCTGGCGCTAAATTCCAACCACCAACTTCATTTATTTCAATAAAATTCAAGTTTTCTGTTCATTTCATCCATATCCCTGGGTCAGTTCCCAACCTAGCATTCACCATTTCCTATACGCATTACACCATGCATATAATTTCCTATGCAACAACCTTGTAATCATAATTCCCATATACATCATACCGCATATATCCTTCCACGCACTGAAACATAAAAAATCACGCGATAAAAGACATGCAACCTTTATATACTATGTCCCAGCATTTATATGCAATGCAAGACAACTACCTACATGTCAAATATTTATTTTTATTTTAAAACATCCAAAATTTTATTTTTGGAAAATTTCATTTTTCGTAATTTTGTTTCTTTTGTTTGATTTATTTTTTCAAAAAATTTTTCTCTTAATTCCCATCGCTCATACCGATCGTTGACCGCATCGCTCACGCATTATCGCTCACCGATTAATGTTCATTGATTACTGTTCATGACTTAAGTTGTATACACAATCAGACAGAATACAATTTCAAGAATTTCCTGATATTATACATCGCTGTCATAATACAATTCCACCCTCTATTTGCAATACAATTCCAACTTTACAATACAACTCCTCATTTCTCTAAGTCACAACTACAATATAGTATTGCAACATACTTCCAAATTTCCATCCTAAGGTGCTCTATTGTACATTTCCTTGTATTGCAACACAATTTTTATTTAATACAATTTTTTCCAAAATTTCTTGCTCTCTCAAGAATACAATTCTTACCAAAAGACTATATTGGTAATATTAACCCATCCAGTTAATTACACTTAAGGTTGCATTGATAATACAAGCATTATAATACAAATTTCCTTTTGCAATACAATTAGGCGTAGTTCAAACTCCAAATCGCACCAACTTTTTTTTTTGTTTTTTCATTATATTTGTTTTTTTTTTTCTTTTATTTCAAAATACCGAAAATACAAAAATATATATATATATATATATATATATATATATATATATATATATATATATATACCTTTTTTTTCATTTTCTAGAATTTCATCAAATAAATTTATAAAAATTTATTTTTTACTAAATTTTTTCTTACTTTTACAAATAAGAAACCTAAAAATTTATTTTCTTCAATTTCATAACCAAATAAATTAATAAAATTTATTTTCTTTACTTTCTTTTTCCAGTTTTACACTGTAAAAAAATTTCTCCAGACCTTTATTTATTTATTTATTTATTTTTTCATTTACAAAGAGCCTCTCATACCATACATGCAAGAACAACACTACAATTTCTACCTCAATAATTTTATGAGTTCACCTAAAATTTATTTCAAATTTTATTTCATTGTCCTTAAACCAAATAAATTTAGTAAAATTTATTTCTCTTATTTCTTGCTCCAGCCATAATAATCAAACTCCAAAATTTTCCACACTTCATCCTATGCTATCAACCAAGACATCACCATATACTGTAATCATATAACACCTAACAATTCATGTTATACAACCAAGCATGCAGCACACTACAGCAAATCCAATCACACAAAATCAATAAATCAAACACATGCATGCAAAGGTCATAGTTTTGTCTGTGAGTCTCCTAGGTAATCTCATACCTAACTCAACATCAAACCACCTTAGTGGTGATGTTCTACCACCAGCGGCCCAAGCCCAAATCCTCAATCCTAGGTTTCATATACCCATACTTCATCAACCACCGCGGCATGATACCCAACCCGAGCCCCTAGGTATTCGGCATACCATGTCGATACCAGTCGTGACGCCCAAACCCGTCCGCTCGACCACCCGCCAACCCGGAAACACTCGTGGAATGCTGGTGCTCCTCGCGGTGCGGAATGCATGATGCCAATTCCGTTCAATTCTATAACACATGCAAATATATATAATCATACATATATTCACGTAATTTAAATCACACAAACATGTTATGTAATTCCACAATTTATTACACCAAAAATTAGCTCACTTGGGCTAATGATCAAACACGAGCAACTCGATTTGAATTACTCAACCAAACACATTATTTCACAAAAATTATTTTGTGATCACTACACCTGGAAATAGCGTGAAACCCTGCTACTATTCCCAAAAATTGTCAATCACTGCTCACTTTGTGAACTCAAATTTCACTCGCCATTTCCGCCATACATATCAAAGCATCATTTATAACATAGAATTGCTGGATTCCCAAACAGCCCTTAACCCCCACCTGACCGCAAAGAGAGGGCTCGTGGCTCATTACACCTATCCCAAGTTTTGGACCATCAAACGCTACCCGCCTAATTTCAACCCAACTCAAACATCAACATAGCTCTTAAACAAAGAGTAAAACCCAAGTAGGAGAATCTTCCACCAATGGAGTTTGTCTAAACTCCTTAAACTGCACCACTGTAGCCTCCCATAGATGCAGCTTCCTTCATTCCAAGACATCGACTACTGACTCATCGATATTTTTTAGAGAGTATGTCACTCTCTCACTCTCTAAAAACTAAACCAGCACACGCTCCTTTCTCCCTTCCAAAGACGCTCTTGTCTTCACTTGAGGAAGAAGATGAGCAATTATTGGCTATTTTGTCATTTAGCTCATTTAACTATTCCAAAATGAGCATTTTGTTCTTCTGCTCCCGCTTTGATATTCTAAGACTATCTCTCGCCCTTTACATCATTTATCTACCATGCCACTTATGGCACATGAGTACATGTTATGGTGACTTTCACAGATCGCGAATGTTTTATTTGACCCAAAACCGCGATGTCTCTAAAACGTATACCCGACCGTCTCTTTAATTTCTGACTCTAAATTCGACCGAAATTCGGGACGCGTTAGCTAGATTTTGCGAGACGATTCCAACTAAGGTAAACTCGCTTCATCATCCGAGATCTAGAGAATAAATTTTGGATTTTTAACCTAAATTACAATTTAATAACCGAAATTACGAGATTACCCTTTTCCGTAAATCGAATTTCTGCCCACAAAAAGGGTTACCGCCAAAACATTTATCGTCATGTTGAAAGAACGGGCCTCTTATGTCTAATTATTTATGATCATCGATTCAAGATTGAATGTATATTGGCACTTTGGTTCATTAAAGTACAAGTTTCTAATTTTCATGTGTATACCTTTATGTGTATTCATAATTTTTGATGATGATTGTAACAGACTTACTTTTGAATGGAGATAAGCAACATTTAGACCTCGAAATATATCTCTACTTATGAATAATGGTTGCAGAAAGAGAATTAGTATACGTGGCATGGAAGGAACTATGTCGTATAATGACTACAACCGCCTATGACTCTGTTAGTTCTTAGTTCTTAATTATGATTTTATGATGATGTCAATGGAATTAATTAAAGTAATGCGATTATCACAAGAGGTCAATCGAGAATGTTAATGTTTTCAATTATTCTTAGTTCACCAGGTGGATAATATTAGATTTAATATTATAAATCACCATCTATCGTTTAAGATGACACCGCTTGACGGAAGTGGTGCAAAGGATTTGTAAATTTTGAATTTTAAATCAATCAATTTCAAAGGTCCTCCTGCCCATAAAAGTCCTCTCAAAAAAATTCACCATCACTAACAAAGCCGAGAAAGAAGAGAAAGGGCAAAGGAGTTAGAAATAAATAAGATTTGCTAAAGACTTATTGTCATTATGATCCAAAGAATGACAAATTCTTATTTTGCATAAATGTGAATATCATGAAATCTTTGGCAGATTCAGTAATATTCTAGGTTCCTATGATATGTTAACTGATTGTTCTTACAACTCAACATACACAAAACCTAGAAACTCTTAAAAATAAGTTTACATTGTTACACTCACAATTCTTGAAAATCCTTACAACAACTTTGTATCTAACGTTAAAAATACTACTATAGCACTCAAATACCATGAAACCCTTACCTATTATACTCCACCCTCCAAGTTACAAGGCACCGCATAACTTTCGACTCCAAACACAAATAACCTAGTGTGGTACGTTTGGAACCTATATCTATATAATTATATAAAACTTATCTCTTGTTTTAAGGTTGTCATAGACCAACAAGGTAGGATTCTAATTATTATGATATTTGTAGATTTTTCCTTATAATTTGATTAATTAGAATTAAGGAGAATGATTTTGTTAGATTTAGTTATTTCACAAAATTTTCTTATAATAACCTAATGTTGTAACTCATATTTATATAATTATATAAAACTTATCTTCTTGTTTGAAGGTCCTAAACCAATAAGGTGATTCTAATGATTATGATCTTAGATTTTTCCCTTCTAATTGATAAATTTTGTGATTTTTTTTTTGTTTTTTGGAAGGAAAATAAAAAATTAAGAATAATGATTTTGTTATATTTAGTTATTTAATGAAAATCTTCTATAAATAAATATATACATTGTAACCTATATCATATAATTATAAAACTATTCCTCTTGTTGCTTGTCCTAGACCAATAAGGTAGGATTCTACTTATTATGATATTTTATAGATTTTTCCTTATAATTCGATGAATTAGAATTAAGGATAATGATTTTGTTAGATTTAGTTATTTAATGAAAATTTTCTTTAAATAACTTATATATGTTGTAACCTATATCTATATAATTATATAAAACTTATCTTCTTGTTTGAAGGTTGTCCTAAACCAATAAGGTATGATTATAATGATTATGATATTTTGTAGATTTTTTTTGTTGTTTGTAAGGAAAATAAAAAAAAATTAAGAAGAATGATTTTGTTAGATTTAGTTATTTAATGAAAATTTTCATTAAATAACCAATATACGTTTGGAACTCTATACTATTTAATTATATAAAACATATCTTCTTGTTTAAGGTTGTCCTAGACCAATAAGGTAGGATTCTAATTATTATGATTTTTTGTAAATTTTTCCTTATTATTTGATGAATTAGAATTAAGGAGAATGATTTTGTTAGATTTTTTTTATTTAATGAAAGTAAATTTTCTTTTAAATAAATTTTACAGTATTGTAACCTATATCTATATAATTATATAAAACTTACCTTCTTGTTTGAAGGTTGTCCTAGACCAATAAGGTAGGATTCTAATGATTATGATGTTTTGTAGATTTTTCCTTCTAATTTGATGAATTTTTGTGATTTTTTTTGTTGTTTGCAAGAAAGAAAAAAATATTTAAGAAGAATGATTTGTTATATTTATTATTTAATGAAAATCATTAAATAACCTATATACGTTGGAAACCATATCTATATAATTATATAAAAACTTATCTTCCTTTTTGTTTTAAGGTTGTCCTAAAATAATATGTAGATTCTAATGGATTTGATCTTTGTAGATTTTTCCTTTATTATTTGGATGAATTAGATGTTATTTCCACATTAAAATTAAGTGAGTGATCCACTAACCTAGTATTTAGCCAATTAAAAAACAATATATTATATATTTAAACTCACATAAGATATTTTACCTTGATGGGGTGGTAAATTACAATAAATATAATTTATTATTTTGAATAAGAATGTTATTAATAATAAATTATATTTATTATTTTGGAATATGAACAAGATTCAAATTATAATAAATATAATTTATTATTTAGAATAAGAATCAAATTATTAATAATAAATTTTATTTATTATTTAAATATGAACAGCTTATTCGAATAACACGTTAGAACTGCTAATCTGTATTTCAATCTCTTCTCCTATCAATAAATATATATAGAACATCTTCATGTGTGGTTAGAGCACTCTTCCATTAATTACAAAACAATTATGTATCAAAGTTTGATAAGAATAAAGAAGATCTATATTTAAGATCTATAAACTAAAGGAAATCTCTCATGGTCATAAGATTTTCAAACAAGATGTAATTTATATTTTTATTATTACTTTATTATCGAGATGAGTTTGAATTCAATGATCCTAATATTGTGTGTTAATTTCCTTATTAATCTCACAAATGGTATCAGTTGGTGATTGAATTAAAATATCTGTAATCATTGTTTTATAAAGATTAAATTTGAGATTTATTTCGATTAATTCGCCCTACTTAAAATGAATAAAAATTAATTAACAAATAGATCAACAACTAGAAGAAGATTTTTATTTTTCCTTGCAACGCCACTGATCACAGTGAGGGGCGAGTTCAAGGCCACCCCGCTGTCGCTGTGCCACGCTGGCTTTGCAGCCAGACACTGATTAGAAGCCTAATAAAGGAGAAATACATAATCACAACACCGGTTACCGATTGTCATTATCACTTATTTGAATATGAACTCAAATTTTCTTTTAAGATGTCCATGTATCTCAGATCTCAACCTTTGTGAAATTATTATTATATTGATGAATGCCTACTTTGATTTTATTATGATTGATTATTGAATCCCAGATGATTTTCAGCATACTATTTCTTGATTTTAACTCAAATAAAAGAATTAATTTAATATCTTGTGAAATTTTATCCAATGACAATTTATAACAAGGTTAACTACCCTGATAGCTCAAAGTAACCTAAATTAGTCACCTCAGATATATTGAATTGCATAAAAAGAATAAAGTGAGACTTATAAAATTTTAATAATTTTTGCACGGGGAGAATGACCAACCCAAAGGAGAGTCAATTTCCTCATAATGATTAATTAATGGTTTTATTTTTGTGTTGCTTAGAAAGGTAAAATGGATACCCAAAAGGTAACATATAAATGTTAAAATAGTAAAGTGTTTTAAGCTCCCTCCAAGTGAACACTGAATATGTTAAAATTTACCCAAACGAGAATTTTAACGATATCAATAGTTCATTACTATTTATTTTATACTTGAGGCCTTAGTGTGAGCATTGTTCTATTTTGTACAGTTCCCACTTCATTACACTATCTGCATCTGAATGACCGTTTTTTGGCGGGTCAAACTTTTCTGCCCTGCATGAAGGGTTCAATTCACCGGGCGATAATCTCGACCGCTTAATAACATAAACCTTCCGGCTACTGATGACAAGACTTGAGCAAGTGGAACAATCAAAAGCCTAGGCAAGATCCAACATACTCAGTATGATGTTTATGAGAATGACTATTGCCAATAATATCAAGACCTCTCCTCAAACCGAGCTTCAGCCTCTTAATTTCAATTCACAGGAGCGCTCAAACGCGCTTACAAGTCCTCATGCAGCACATTGATGGATCGCCTAATTGACCACCATGAAATATGATGGTCGTAGCGTATCTCAAGAATATTTTAACATGACCAAAGGTCTGGTGTTTAAGGCACTAGCATGGGTAATGGATGAGTCCTTCGTACGCTTTGTCCTCAACTCACTTCCATCACATTGTCTATCATCCAACCACTATAATACTAACAAAGGATCGCTGAACTGAATGAGCTCACCAAGAATGTATACAAGAGGAAGTGAGATTAAGACAAGAATGACATAATTCGATCTTGTTGTAACCTGCGGAGTCGCGAAGAAGAAAATTCAAAGGAAAGAACTTTTCCACCTAAGAAAAGTGGACCTGGGAAGGAAGCAGAGTCATGATGGAAAATTCACTAGAAGTTGATACTTTTGCGGGCAAGAAAGGCATGTGAAGGATCAGACAAGCGCAAGGCTTGTCTAAAAGAGAGGTATAAATATTTCTCAGAGTGAAGAATCCAATCTGGCTGTTCCTTCAACATTTGGTGATTGATTTCGAGCTACAACTCATGGGACACTGACGTATCCCTCCTCCCCCAACCAGAAAACCAAAGGAAAGTGAAAAGCTCCTTCATATGGGAAACCGTCTCTGGTTGTCATGATAGCCGCTGGTACCTATCGCTACTATTAGAGACTCAGTCATCGAATGGATCTTTTAAACACTTTTTATGTACCTTCATCTCTAGGAATTTAGTTTCTCATTCAAATTAGATGCTACCGGATATTCCGTTTTTATTCGCTATGGACAATTGTCGATGTTAAATTCTCATACGCTTGGTTATGGTATTTTATGTGATGGTTTATATAAAATTTCCTTGAATATGAATTTAAAAAATGCTTAATGTTCTCATTCAAATGTCGGGTTCAAAACACGTGCCAATTAACAGTACCTTCAACTTTTTTTCAGGCACAAAGATCAGGCACATCTTCAGGGAAAGAATTGAGAAATTAGCAAGGAAGTAACTACAAAAATCTCAATTTCACCGATTTTCATGTATGCATGGATTGCATAAAGGAAAGCAACTAAACTCACAAAGAAAGGTGCCACAAGAAGCAATGAGCTCCTCGAGATAGTTCATACAAGATATTTCAAAAATTCACTCTCCGCTCCATGTTTTATGAAGAAATATTTCATCACCTTCAGATGATCCATCTCGTTATGGTTATGTTTATCTAATGCGAAAAGTCTCAAGCCATTGGCATCTTCGAGATGTCTGGCGTACCGCAGGCTTCCAGAGACACCAGATAAAAAAAGATTAAAATTGTTGTGATCGCATCGGAGGCGACATATGGCAGATATGATGAATCGTGACAAAACTCAGTCCTTGCCACCTTGAAAAGCATGGCATTCGTGCTCGCGACACAATGCCCGGTACGCCTGCTACAAACGTAATGGTGTTGCCGGAAGGTGTAATCGCACATTAATGGAAATGGTTAGAGTATGATGAGTTACCTTCGTGACTTATTTCATCGTGGGGGTGAAGCCTAAAACCGCAATGTATATCTTGAACAAGAGTTCCTAGTAAGGCGCCCAAAAACTCCTTCGAGTTACACTAGTAGGAAACGTATTTGAGACATATACATGTATGGCTGCCCAAGGGAGGCAAGAATCTATAAACCCATGAGAAAAAGCTTGATTCAAGAACGATATCCGATATTTACTGCTATCCGAATAAATCGAAAGGGTACAGATTTTATCGTCTCTAACTACGTGTGAGGTAAATGACCCGTACTAAATAATACAAGTTTGAAACGCCGTTGACCAAGTTTGATTAAGTTTGACCAAAGTTGACTAGGTTTAACCAACACTTAGCGGGTTGATCAAAGTCGACTTTTTCAAGAATGAATAATTTTAGGTTGACTAAGGCACCATTTCATAGGCCTCGTCGATACGAGTTCATAGACGGGCGGAACGTCACAATCCGACTTACGGATAAAAAGTTACGACTATTAGAAGTTCAATAGTAGCACTTTATCAGTGTCCAAATTATGCCCGGGATTTTTACCCGAAATCTACCCTAGACCTTATATAAACATAGTTTGGGATTCCAAATGAAACCCTAGCCCCCAAGACACTTTTTGAACTCCAAAAACCCTAGGAAGGAGCTCTCCAAACCGGAACCGAGTCGACCTCGCCATTGGAGAGCCGTAGAGATCTGACGACGTAGGCACCACCGCCACCACAAAAGCTACACGCCGACGACGCGAGGTGCGCAACCTCCGGACGGTCACGCAGGCCAAATTTCATCGCAAACCGGCCGCCGACGCAGCCGGACGCGTCGGCCAAGACGCGGCCGCGGCCACCGCGGATCAACGGACCGTTTTCGACTTTTCCTACCATTTCCGCTATTTCCGGCCACCCCATAGCTCTTTCCACCATTTTTTGACCGAACTCATTTCCGTGGGTCCTTGCGTGATTCCGCACCGCTTGGAAGTTACAACGAAACGAAATTCCACGCGTTACCTAAGTTTCGGCCACCACAAATGATCGTTGACCAAGGTAATGGTACCAATGAGTTCCCGGTCTCTCGGGGATTTACTGATATGTGTTTGTAAATTTCACGCCGCTTGGTTACTTTTCCATTTTTAGGTTGTTTTCGTACTACCGAAATGCTCCGGGATCGAAATAGAGTACTCAATTGGTCAAATTTGGAAAAAATCAAGTTGTATTAGTGAAATTAGATGTTTTTAGAATTATTGACTCGCTCAATTTGGAGAAATTAGTTCTGTGAAAAGCCCCAAATTTGGGGTATCTGCCTTATGTGGCACACTGTGTAATTGGACCTGTCGGAGTTCAATTAGGATGATCTCATAGTTCTAAATGTTGTTATAAGGCCTTAGGGATATTCCAATGTCGTTGGTTCAATTATTGGAGCCTAAGTGGTATTTTATTTATATTACAGGCACTCACGCCGAGCCGGGAGACGATCCCCGTTGTATGACAAGCCCGAGCGCCTCAGAATGAGTGGTTTATATATTTTTAAAATTCGCTATTACGATATATACTGCGGGTTTGTTATTTTCATATATACTCGAAGACCAAATGGTTATCGTATATAAATGTGGTTATCGCCCTAGATAAAATAAGTTATCATTTCATGTGAATTTTCACAACATTTTAATCGTTTGGAAGTTGTAATCGATTCGTGGATTGAGCATGTGGCATTTAGATATTTTAAAGGGATTGGGTTTAAACCCCCTGGAACAATTATTGTCATGGATTGATTTGAAATATATGTGTTTAAAAATTTGTTAAGGAATATGGTCATTGGAGGTATTTCTCAAATTTCTATTGATTGAAGGAACTAAAGATCTTCAATGAAGTTGATTTGAAGCAGAGTAAATTCATAAATTCTTAACTTAGATAAGGTGACGTTGGAAAAAGTACACGTGAGTAAGGACATTGTGTTGGAGGTTATATGTGATGTACCATATTGTAACGGAGATTGATTTTAGTATTTACCATCATAAAGGTAATCGATTGCCATGGTTCAGTGAGGTCGGCTCGACCCGACGGCTTAGTAGCTGCCACTGGCGGCGCTGAGGCTCGCTTGAACCCTACTTCGCCATTAGCCAACAACACGCTGTCGTGAGGCCTGGTCAATCTAATTGCATTCGGTTTCGCCACCCAGAACGGAGACTCCGCTTGACCCGGCGCTTGGTATCGGGGTTTTTGCCACGGTAACGTGAGGCCTGGTCGACCCGACGGCTTCATATTCTAGGTTTTTTTTTCCGCTTACTCTGACGTGAGGTCGGGTTTCATCCAACTACTATATGTTATTCCACCCACTGTGAGGTCGGCTTACCACTGGCTTAGGATGGATATATGGTATGGTACGATGTTATTAGTTGCCATTTGTCGTGAGGTCTGGTTTGACCCGACTGCCATTTAGTCACACGGCAGTAGTGAGGCTCCAAGCCACCCGACCCGCTTGGCATTCTCGGCTTACCATTCGCGACGTGAGGCCTGGGCTGCATCGACTTCGCTTAAGGATGGGTACATGGTACCCGCATACTGGTTGGTTTATATAGTATGGTATCTCGTTGGTGTTTAGGTATGGAAAAAGCATCGTTGGTGTGTATATGGTATGGTACATAGTCACTTTAGCGGTACTCCAAGTATCAGTTGGTTTTGGAAAAGACATAACCTTTTCAATAGTTACTATTATATTTTCCATGATTAATCGTACAACATGATGTTTATATGTTTTATGCATCAAATTCATATGATGAATGAATTCAGTTATAAGGTTCTTGATAATGAAGTCGCAAATTATCGGTGCATGAATTTCTATCGGCTGGTTTCGTAAAGTTGGTTTGAAATGTTTGTTAAACTAGGGAACATTACAAAAGAGGACGCGGAGGTCTCGAGAAGAAATTTTCGTAAAATAAAAACATTATTTTCCATATAAATTATGCCACTCATTGAGATTTATTTCACGCTTATTGTTTTAACTGCTTTCCCTAGGTCCCGGCAACAGAGCTTACCTCGCACCCGCACTAACACCGTCTGCTCACAACCGTAGCACTTCCACCCCATCCTTCCGTTCTGATTGTCGACCTATTTATTTTTATCTTAATCCTAAATTCGCAAATACTCTTAGAATGCTCTGACATTAGTATTAAACTCATTGAGTCTCTTTTATGTATGTGGTGGTTATGACCTACCTTTGGATAGGTCGGTCGTGGATTTATCTATATTTGAGGTATTATAGTGCTGCATGTATTTACTTCTCTTTGAAGGGCCCCTTCGTATTCCCTTTGGTGAGATCGGTGACAATGGACTCACTAGGCGTGACCACCCAGGTACCTTGGAAGGATATCCTGCCTGCCTGTCGGGAGAATATTGGAACCGTGACGTCGACTCTTAGAGAATGATGAAAATTAGTGGAGTAATGAACCAAGAAATGTAGATGTCAAGAGATAAGAGTGGATAACCCACCACTTTTTTTACCTCAAGAGGTTCATTGTCCTCTAACCTGCTTCAACAAGTCGAGGAAAATGAGCAACATAATGAGGGAGGTTCATTACCACCGTAAAAATATCGCCATTGAAAACAAAGCAGTAGCCACCACAAACCCACCTTTTGAGGAGATTTCAAAGAGAAAGGAGACTGGCCACACATGATGATTATGTGGTGTATTTATAGGAATCTAATTTTGATATCGATAAGGAAGGATCCGTTTCGCCACAAGCCATGGAAAGTGATGATTCTGTAAATGGATGGAAGCTATGAATGAAGAGTTGGAAATCTACGTGCCCATAATCTGCGCCGGATCTCATCGACCACGACAATTGTAAACTCGTCGATCGTAAATGGGTCTTTAAGACAAAGCGCGACGCTAAAGGCAATATCGAACGACGCGCCGCACTTGTACAAATGTTTCACCTAAAAGGAAGGTATCGACATAAAGATACATTCTCTCCCAGCTTCCAAGAAAGATTCGCTTTAGAATCATCATGACACTGTGAAAGCTCATTTGATTTAGAGTTGGCATCAAATGGATGTGAAAACTCAGACTTAAATGGGAATTTAATGAAGATATCTACATGGAACAACTCAAGGGTTCGCAAAGAAAAATGAACACCTAGTTTGCAAATTAAAGAAATCCATTTACTGCCTTAACAAGCTTCCAAGACAATGGTATATTAAGTTTAATAATACCATACATCTTTCTGATTTAAAGAGAACATCATGACCGTTGTATATATCCGAAGTTAGTGAGAGCAAGTTTACATTTCGATATCGTATGTAGATGATATTTTCGTTGGCTAGCGTTGATCTTGGTTTATTAGGTGAAACCAAGGAATATCTCTAAAAACTTTCATATGGTTGATACGGGGCGAGGTAAACTATAAAGTTATCGCATCGAGATCTTTGTGTGGATCGATCTCGAGGAGTGCTAGGTTTATCTCTAAAGGATATATTGATCTGCTCTTAGAGATTTAATATGCAATATGTTCATTCCGTATTGCACCCTATATTGAAAGGTGACAATTATAAAATGCGCGCCCAAGGAATAACATAAAGAGAGGCAGAAGAAACTTAATATCAATAGAAGTTATGATCAACAGACAGACTGGATATCATTGACTTGAAGATAAGAGATTTAAGACTAGATTCTATCCACTGAATGTGAAGAGATGTCATGAGGTATTTAAGGTGGACAAAGGATTATATGCTCACATATAAAAGATCTCAACAATTAGAGGTTGCCTGCTACTTAGATTTTGATTATGGTATATCCTGATAGCTTAAAGTCAACTTCAGGATTTGTCTTTATGCTAGCAAATGGGGCAATCTCATGGAAGAGTGAAAAACAATCAATTACTGCTTCATCCACGATGGAGGCCGAGTTTGTTGCTTGTTTTGAAGCTTCAAGTCATGCTTTATGGTTGCGAATTTTGTCTCAGGGCTTGGTGTTGTTGACTCTATTGCTAAACCTTTGAGAATATATTGTGATAACACCGCAAATCGTTTTCTTCTCTAAGAATGGAAAATTTTCAGTTGATCAAACGCATGGATTTAAAGTATTTAGTTGTTAAAGAAAGAGTCCGTAAACAACAAGTGTCAATTGAAAATATTAGGACCACACTTATGGTCGTCGATCCATTATCCAAAGGATTACCTCCAAAGCGCATATTTAGAACATGTTATGAGGGATTGAGCCTGAAAGTAATCATAATATGTAAGGATAATGAATGGTGGTTATGTAATTGACAATTTGTGCATTAAAATTGTTTCTGTTTATTATTGTTTTCAATTATGGGTGCACGTTTTATTGTTTGATAAACAAGAATTGTCCTGACAAGACAAATTACATGGGCTATTTGGCATTATGGACTGGGTTAGTAAGGGTTATTGATATGTGGTGCATGGAAGGAAACATGACATTATGGTCATGCGATCGCCATGACTCACATTTATGATATAAACCGATACAAAGATATGATATATGATTTTGGACGATTGGCCAAGTTTATCAAATCGTGATCACGTGTCAAATATATTATAGTTTTCATAATCATTTAGCGCTGCCGAGAATGTTATTTTCCACATTAAAAATTAAGTAGGTGGCCCACTAACCTAGTATTTAGCCAATTAAAAGAATACACAATATCTTTAAACTGTTATGAAGATATTTACCCTTGATGGAGTGGGTAAATTATAATAAATATAATTTATTATTTAGGAATAAGAACAGTTATTAATAATAAATTATATTTATTATTTTGGAATAATAAATATAATTTATTATTTAGGAATAAGAACAGTTATTAATAATAAATTATATTTATTATTTTGGAATATGAACAGTTATTCGAATAACACGTTTAGAACGGTTTTGAACGTATTCTTAGCCCTCTTCTCCTATCAATAAGTTATATATAAAACCCCTTCATGTGCGGTTAGACACTCTTCTATCAATTATGTAAATAATTATGTGTATCAAAAGTTTGATAAGAAGGAAAAGAGATCAAGGATTGCATCTATAAACCTGGCGCGGAAATCTCTATGGTCATGCGTGTTCTTCAAACTAACATGTAATCTTGTATTTTTATTATTATTATTTATTATCTGTAGTTGAGTTTGAATTCAATGATTCGAATATTGTGTGTTAATTTATTAAACTTTAAAGATTAGAAATTACATAGAATGTGATTTGTTAGATTTAGTTATTGAATGAAAATTTTCTTAAAATAACCTATATAATGCTTGTAACCTATATATATATAATTATATAAAAACTTATCTTCTTGTTTGAAGGTTGTCGACCAATAAGGTAGGATTCAAATGATTATGATCTGTAGATTTTTCCTTCTAATTTGATGAATTTTTTGTGATTTTTGTTGTTTGTTATAATGTACTAAGAAGAATGATTTGTTATATTTAGTTATTTAATTCCAGTACTCTAATAAATAACCTATATACGTTGGAACTCATATCTATATAATTATATAAAAATCATCTTCTTGCTTAAGGTTGTCCAGATCTAATATGGTAGGATTCTAATTATTATGATATTTTTGTAGATTTTTCCTTATTATTTGATGAATTATAATTAAGGAGAATGATTTGTTAGATTTATGCTTAACAAAATTTTTTAAATACGTTGTAACCTATATCCGACCAATAAAGTAAGATTATAATGATTATGATCTTTGTAGATTTTTCTATAATTTGATGAATTTTTTGATTTTTTTGTTGTTTGTAAGGAAAATAAAAAAATTAAGAAGAATGATTTTTTATATTTAGTTATTTAATGAAAATTTCCATTAAATAACCTATATACGTTGGAATGATTAAATTAAGGAGTAATGATTTTAGAGATTTAGTTATTTAATGAAAATTTTCATTAAATAACGTATGTAACGATTCTATATTTAACAAAAACATAACTAGAAAGAAAAGAAGAACTAATTTTCCTTGGTATATGATTTTTTTTGTATCCCTTATAGTTCCAAAAGGAGCCTTTTGTTTATAGTGGAAAATGGAGACGTCTGATAGCAATTCAAGCTACGGAATCCATATCGCTGTTTCCAGATTCATCCGACGCCATGCACTTTTCAGTATTCTGTTCTTCTAATCACTCGCAGGTCTGCCTTCTTCTTCGGGGAAACCGACATGGCTTGATTCCCACTTCAACTGCTTCGCCTCGATAGCTTTCAATACGATCACGATTCGCCGCCTCCCGCCTCCCGCCGTGAGGAGGTTTCCATAAGGATTATCGATGCCGAGAGCAAGAGCCGAGAAGCCATAACTCTGACAATGACCGCTCTTCGTCGATCAAATTTCTGAGGCTCCTGGCTTGTTTCATTAGCAGCAGCAGTGAAAGTACGAGTGGTGTTAATTCTGGGGCCAACTGCCATCAGGGGAGCCTGCCAACGAGGCGGTGTGTGTGTTAATGACAGGGGTTCTTTTTTTTCTGTGGGATACGAGTATCAGCAATTTCAAAGTATCAGGAGCTTAGAGCAGACTGGACTAGCAGATTCTTCCATTTTCTTTGCTTTTATTGGTTGTTTTCATTAGACAACATTTGCAAGGTACTTACTTACTTCTCTTTCCTCTGTCATTTGTTTCTCCTCTCAAAACCATCTTCATCATGATGTGCGGTGTGTTTTGGGTTTCAGTGAAACTTTCATACGTACAGAACATCTTTTTCAAAATTCTATTCATGGTCGTAGCTCTGGGTTAAAAAATTTCAGAACCTAAGCCTAAGTTGTTTATCTTATGCAGTACCTCTTGTTGGACATTTCGACTAACTTCTTCTCGATCCATTTTGACCTAATTTTGTTGTTGTGCAAGATATTTCAGGTTTCTTTGTTACGATTTGGATTGCTCTAGTGATGTTCAAATCAAAAGATATTCTAAAAACGCAGAAAGCTCTAAAGGTGCTGTGACATGGCTTTGGCTTTGGTTTTTGTTTTAAGCCCGAGAAATAGTTTACCTTATTTGAGCTTTTTTTTTTTCTTTTTGGGTTTCTGATAATGGGAGAAGCTGGTTTCTGCAGGGGAAAGAAAATTATCTGTTCTGCATGCTTCACCGTCGTGGTTAATGATTCATGTGATCTGCGTTTATTGGTGGTATGGAATAATGACCTTTCATCTCTCTGCTTTGCTTCCTCCAAAAGCACACTCTCCTTCTGCCATGCTATATACATCATCATGGTGAATGGTAAACACAGCAAACTGGTCTTTTATCTCGACTCTTCTTAGAAAAAAGCGCATGCCTTGAGTAGCTATAGCAATATGTTATGAAAATTTTCTGATAAAAAAAATGTTGTGAAATTTATACATAATTGAGATTGTGCTTGAGGCAAATTGTCACCTGATGTCACTAGCACATAAAAAAATAGAGGCATCAGACAATGACATGGACTTAGATTGCTAAAATAGAAGACCGTTTGAATGTGATAAAATTCAAATAGATTATTTAGGCTGAGATGACTTCGCGCATCGAATCCACTTCTTATAAAATTGGAACAAATTCTGACAACATTGGTGGACATTTTCATTCCCATATTACAATAGAGACATGTTATGCTTGAAATGAATGATTCTCATATCAACAAAGTACCTTCGTTGATCATTGCAACTCGCTCTTAGATTACATTTCATGGGTGCTGCGACTAATACCACAAGTTTTCCTCGCACTATCCACTCCATCAATAAGTTTGGTCGTGTAAGATGCGAATTTTTAATCGATGGATTGATAAATTCATGGCACATACTACTCAAAAATAAAAAATAAAATCCATGGCACATTGTCGTTGTTTCGTTTCATTTTTCGATACTATGGTGCGCCTAGGCAAAGAATGGCTTTAAAGTGCATGCTTTGGTATACTACAAAAATATTAGTAGAGGTCGTGATTATAGTGCAAGAATCTTAAATAATGAATTCCGTATGTAATTTTTCTTTATATTTACTGTAGCTTCTTAATCATAGATTTTTGTTTTTCCGTGGTCGATGCTTACTCTAGTCGGGGTATCTATCATTGTTGTACTGCGGCCTGTTGCCTACGCCAAGCCCGTATCGATTCTTTTCAACAAAGAATATGGAAGCCTCTTTCTTCATTGACTACAGGGTTGTATTTAACCTTTAAGCTTCCATCATTTGTCGAAGGTATGTTTTTCTATTGATGTACAACTCGTTGATTCGACTTTCATGCTTCCGACTACCTAAAATTCCCTCGAAAGCATGAAACTTAATTCTGTTGCCACTAAAAGCGTAAAAAAATTGAAGTGCTCATTGTCAAGTGGAGTGGTTTTGCATGACATATTCTTGTTATTAATAATATTAGATACACGATTTCTATTTTTCTATTAAAAAAGATGACTATTCATACTATCATGATTATTATTTAGATAGGGAATACAAGATTGTATTGTTCAAAGAAAAGAAAACCTCGAAGGTATATATGATGTGTGAAGAAGCCAAAAGAACTATGGAAGCACAAAAATCAATCATACTCTACCTAGAGTCTAACCAATTCACAAAATCCAATGTCAGTAAGGGAATAATCCTCTATATATATATATATATATATATATATATATATATAGAAAGAACGTATTGTTTCGTTCCTATTTCATAAATCTCAAAGCTCTTTCCATTCCTTTCCTTCAAATAGTTCAAAAACAAACATGATGGAGTAACCATCAAGCTTGATATTCATGCTAACGGAATGTTGATGCAACTTCTCGAGAAAGACATCTTACTTTCTAATTCCTAATCATGGAGCTATTGTAGCAAACCAAGGGCCCAAACTCTTGCACTTCTCATATTTTTTTTTCAAAGGGTTTCTTCACTTTTTATCCATCCTTCTAGAACTATACCTTGCTCTTGACAGCAGATTTAAACCTTCCGCCCTATATTGGATTTAACTTGTACTCTTCCAATTAGTCCATAAGGTTGAACGCCTAGACCTACAATCATACAAGCTTGTTACATGAAAGGTGCTAAAACCAAAAGCGAAGCCAACCTTGGATAAAAGCGAATTTCAAAGATCTCTTAGGCAAATAAAAAAAGGTTTTTTCTTACCTCATCGGAAAATATTTCTAGATCCTTACACACTCCTCTAAAGTTGAGTAGTTGGGTGGCTCTATTGGAGTCTCTTGTAAAGAAGGATTTGAAGTTTTCATCTTTTCTTCGGAGGCCGCAAAGCAAAGTGAGGTAGGTTGGGAATGCGATCTAGTTGGGTTAAGGGCAAAGAGAGGTGAGGAATATAATATTAAGATGTTCATTGCTTATAGGTAGGTGGAGGGACACTACAATTCCTTTTCCGAATGTGGATTTTGTCAAAAATTGGGCAAGGAACCAATGGAGGGTAGAGGGGTGTAGCCTCTTTGAGCATAGACTTCTTGTTGTTTGTCTTTGATTCTTCTCCTAAAGCTAAGTGAGTGGTTGATAGAGAGGTAAAAGAAGGCACCTGAGAATGTCACTCTTGGAAAATTAGTCGAGGAATTGGGATGTTTTTCACGGAGAAGCCTATGCCAAGGAGGCTTGGGTGAGGGTAGTGGGACTTCCATTGCACTTGAGGTGTTTAAGAAAATTGGAGATGAGTGTGGTGGTTCCCTCCTAGTGGATGAAGACGTGACTTCCTACTCTGAGCTTTAATGGGCAAGAATATAATGAAATTGATGGGAAAGTTTACCTAGCTCAAATCGGATTGTGTGGGAATGGAGTTATCTTTGTTGACTCTTGGTGGGATATTCCACCTTGGGTAATTAAAATGATGCCAACAAGAGAGGGCTGCAGGCTTGGGTTTGTAAAGCCCGAAAAAAAAGAAAAAAAAGGAGCTAAGGCGTTTCATGTTGTAATTAATGAGATGGAATAAGTGCAAATGATTACAACCAATGTTCAAAAGCGGCTTACAAGACAAGCGTTTTCGTATGCATGAGGCGAGGTGTAAGCCTTTTATTACATTACTCTCAATTAATAAATGCTTTATAATATATTAAAAGAAACAATATATTGAATAAAAACCAGTGAAAATTTTGGAATAAATAATTAATAACCATTTTCACGATTATGTTAATATCCATTTTCTAACATATAATAAATTATTTGAATGATTATAATATAAAATAAATTATAATTTTTGGAATATGGATTAAATGTTAATATCCATTTTGAATGATCATTTTAAAAATAATTTTCCAAAATACCAAATAATTTATTATTATATTTTAAAACAATTTTTTAGAAACAAGTGACCAAAAATGTTAATTTTATAGAATTATCAATATAAAAAATAAATTTGTCTAATATATTTTGATAAAAAATATAAATATCCCTTATAAAAATAATTTATTTTTTAAGCTTTTTTATGCCTAGGGGTTTTAGGGCGCCTGCAGGCGCGCATTCTGCACTTAAAGCGTTGATTCTCAAATTGAGAGATAGGATGGTTTTGTAGGGAGCAAGGCTTTAAGAGATGATCAATACAAAAGTGGATGATTTCTTGAGAGGTCTTTTGGTTTTTCAAGTTGGTGGAAAAATTGAAAGAATTTGAAAAGCTTTTTGAGGCTAGAAAATCCAAAGATTTCCTTTTGGGGAGATAGGGTGAATTTGAAAAGGAAGATCCACTTTGTGAGAATCGGGAGCTATTGTATTGATAGAGACGAGGGGAAGTTCTGAGTGTTAGATGCCTTTCTTCTTTGGTGAGGCTCGTTGTAAGTTGATCTTTACTCTTGATAATGCCTTCAACTATTTAAAAGCAGACTTAGTTACTCTTGATTCTTCTTGCTAGCATACAAAAGAATGAGTGTATCTACAAGTAACAAATGAGAGACCTCACACTCCCTCGAATCTTATGATCGAGAAGCCTTAAATAAAACCCTTTTCTTTGCCCTGATAAGAATGTGGAGAGAACCTCTATGGTCATGATGATTATATAATGGGACGATGGTTTACATTGGCTCAATCCTCTTGAACTTTTGTAGAAACCTGAAAGTTATCCATTGACAAAGACAAAGAAACACACTACACAGATGCACCATTTGATCTAGGTTATTCATTGGGAGCCAAAACCCATTTTATCCAATATTTTCAGAACAAAACTTCAATAATGTGATCACAAGCCTTTTCAATGTCCGAGACATTAGGAGCAAAGTCCATTACCATTGAACAGTAATAAGTCTTTTCAATGTCAAACTCCAAACATTATTATTTTCTCTTAAGATAATATTCGTATCATCATTATCATTATTGTTATTTATTTTTCTTATCATCTTATTGCTGTTTTTATTATCAGTATTATCGTGATTGCATTATTATAAATTCTTATATTTTTTGGATATTAGGTTCAATCATTCTTTGCTGCATTGGGCCGCTTATCTCGTAACGAGGTGCATTATGGGTCTTATGCCACGTCTGAACAGGTCGGTTGGTCCTTTTTGAGTTAGACATCTTTGAAAAACTGTATGCATCTTTTTTTTTTGTTTGCTTATAAAGAGAGGTCTGCATGTATTTATGTATGCACTAGATTACAAGATTTTCCCTTGGAACCTTTTGCTATTCTACCACATGGGCTATGTTTCATGGTTTGTGTTAGATATTTTTAGGCGTTTGATCCTTCACATGAACAAATTCGGGATATGAGGACTTGACTTAAAAATGAGCTCAATACTAGGCATGGAGACTTGGGCAACATAATAAAGGGAGAGATGAAAACAATCAATTAGACTTAAAGATATCTTGGATAGAAATTCTCCTTTTTCTTTTATTTGTATTATTTTGTTCTTATTCGGAGATGGTAAAGAAGTTGATAGAAAAAAAAAAAAGAACAGTCATATCTAAAGAAGATTAAGAGTATCGAAGGATCACACACCAACAGCCATATTGTGTTGTGGTGGTAGGGGTCGTTGAATGAAGTTAGAGTTTAGGCTAAAGGCGCTCACTTATCCACAATTGATATGTCTTTAGGAAATTCGTGCTTTTTGTCTAGTGTATAGCCCTTGTGATGCTAAAGATCCTTGGTAATCCTTTTGGGCTTTGTTTTAGAATTTGATAGTTAGTATAGGCATGCTGGAAGCTCATTTTAATGCATAAAGCAAACCGGGCTTCGGTTTAATTACGTATTGTTACTTTTCTTACAGATCTCAAGTCTACGATTGAAGTTAACTACCTTAATTGCACCCCTCCTTGCCATCTTCTTACCATGGTTTTTGGCTGATTTGATAGGCTTGAAACACAAAATGCTTTTGAAGATAGTGTTCGTTTGCTTCAGAGACTATAAGTGTACCTCCATTTTTTCTGTTTGGTTGGAGTTTAGCTATTTAGTAAGGATGGCTTTATGCGTGTGTACCTCATTTCTCTTTTAGTTTGAAATTGCAATTTAGTAATGTCGTTTGTAGGATTCATAGATTGGATAGGTACCAGTGAAGTGGAGCTTACAATTTACGATTTATATGTCTTAGGATGGACACTTTCTTGTATTCTTGAGTTGCCATTTAGAAACCACTCCTTTTAATTGAATCTCATTATATATATATATATATATATATATATATATATATATAAATTGACAAGTCCGTGCATATAAGGAAGACGCCTTTAAACCATACTACACTTAGACTAATTCTCTACGAGCAGAGAGACCTGAGGGTGGTAAAGCCTACCACGTAACTGGTGCATTCCTAAGACTCAAACTTGAGATTACTGGTTAAGCTAGGAGAGACCCTAACCATTTCACCTACATGTTTGGTGGTTGGGTAAAGTTACTTTATCGAGTTAATCTTCACACTTTGCTAGATATATCTCTTACATATGTTTAACCTTTGTTGGAATCATCCTCAACCCCATCCCAAACTTAAGAATGCTTGAAAATGGTAGTGAGAGGCTAAGGTAAGTGGTGGGGAGGTGGCCCACCCTACATTCCACTCTATAGTCTACAATTCACTCACCCATTCCCTTAAAATATCAATTCCACAAGGTAGCTTGCCTTGTTTAGGGATATGCAACTAATTTAATTCCCTCACTTCAATCCGCAAATGAGACCCTCGAAGCCGCCTCTTTATCAAGAGGCGTTGTCGGGCTTCTAGAAAATTGGTATCAATTTTCAAAATGCCTCATGAACCTCCAAACCCTTGCATGGATGTAGGTAACTATTAAATGTCAGATTTCATATAGATGAAAGGTGTTAGTCACATGTATCTGATTATGGACTCTGTTTCATTTTCATTAAGAGGATTTGGTTGCCCGTTTCAATACTTTGCTTGTTAGAAACAAGATCTAGGTGATGGAAGAGGTATTGCTTTATTTGACGTCGTGGCTATGGTGAAGCTGTTCACATCTATTGTTCTTTAGACAGAGTATAGTAAGAAAATTTGTTGGATCTTTGGATTAGACAATTTGTAAGCCCCTACCAATATAAGTTGTGATTATACCACCTAACAAATAAAAAAAAAAAAAAAAAGAAAAAAGAAAGAGAGCGATTTTAAATTAGCCGATTAAATTTTGGCAAATTTTTTGATGAGTGACAGATCACTTTTGGTTCTATTATTGCATGGTAGTGTTGCAATCTAAGTTATTAGTAATTTAATGCTGCAGGTTCTTGTAGCGGGAGATCTTTGTGCTATATAGAGGAGAATATGCATGCTCAATTTTGCTTCGTTGTAGCACATATTTTGCTGTGAAGGCTGCGTGTCGGAATGGTAACCTCTTTTGGTATCCTAGTTCTATAAGGATAATGATTTTAACCTCTTTTTTCTTTTTCTGTTTTTAAATAATTTCCTATTTCATGCATTAGGAGTGTTATATCTACTCTTCATGATCTTTGGCAGACTCCCGTCTTGGATAAACTATGACATTAGCTTGGAAAAGCTTGCTGGAGAAGATTACATTCTCTCTATTAACAATTCCGAGTTTTAGCTTTCGAAATTCGACGAGGACATCACGTAGATAAAAATAAAGACTATGGGTGGATGGAAGAACATTTTTAATATAAGCAAGCTGAGACGAGATTTATCAAATTCGGTTTCAATAAATTCACAGTGAATATTGAGGGTGAGAATTACTAAGCCAAAATCGATTTTCATCCTTTTTTAGTTCAATGATCCATGAAGAGAGGAGTGGATGCTTGTGTAAAAGTCTAAAGGAAGAAATGAGAAGGAATCCTTGTCGGTGGCCGGAGACCCGGAAATAAAGTCGAGGTATAAAAATTTTTAGGGGCATTGTAGCACAATGGTTAAGGAACTACCTCCAAAGCTATAGGTCATTGGTTCAAACCTCATTAGAAACAATTTTTTTTTCAAATTTCGGAGGCAAGGCCAGTTCTAGATCCTTCTTACTTAATTCAAATTTGTTGTTTTTTGTGCAAAAAAGAAATATGAGAAGGAAAAATGATTCTTTATTGTAGAGAAGAAAACACACCTTGCTATAGATTATGGAGTAAATTGAAAATCCCATCTTTTGTTCATAGTTTACAACTCTTGACTAAGAAAGATTCCCTAATTGTCAAAGTTGATGCTCGCTAGAGCTTTGGTGAAGATATCTAATCTTTGAAGGCTTGTTGATAAGTATGCTAGCTGAATTATCCCTTCCTCACTTTTACTTATAAAAAAAAAAAATCCTTCTTCCTCATGCTTATATGTTTTATCTTATCATGATGATTGTGTTCTTAACAATCTTATGGCTAATCGGTAGTCATTGAATACCTTATTAGGTTTTCTTAGTTGGGATTCCTCAATTCTCTTAGTCAACCATATTCCTTATTTTATACAGCATTGCTCTATATCTAGACTCGGATTTTGCCTTTAGCCGTTGATGCAACACTATATTTTACGGCTTTGCCATGTGATCAGATTTTCCTACTCATAAACACAATATTCTGATGTTGATTTATTGTTAATTATTGATCCGATCCAATCAACATCAGTGAAGATTTCAGTTTCTTTGCTTGATGTCTTCTTGAAGTATAGATGTTTCCTTGGTATCATCTTTAGGCATCTTAGGATTCACACTTCCACCTCATCTTAGGATCCAATAAACACTGGATGTTTTCTTCATCAAGATTCTTATTGAGTTCCATAAAAAACTTAAATATTATTCTCTTCTCAATGAACTTCTAGTACTCGATTCCATCTCTTGGATAGTCCTGATCATGCTCTTCAAACAAGTCCAATTGATGCAAGTGATGTGTGAGTGTGTTGAAGTATAGAGTAACAAACGTATCTCCTTAACATAGATCATGGAGAATACTTTCACTTTATACAATTAATTTGATAGCCCACACAATTTTCAAATGTCCTGTATTTTTGCCTTTGGTGCTCATAATAAGTATAAAGAGTAATCTACCATGCTTTTTCTTTACCAACAAAAAAATCTTGCCATCTTAAAGTGTCTTTCTAATCAAGGGAAGTACCCCTTATCACGCCAAACAAAGAGCCACAAAATGCCATAAGAACTTGCCTTCTACTATAGTGGATGGAAATATGATAAATCATTTTTTTGTATAAGGCAAAAAGCATCTATTCATAAAATCAACCTCTCATTTGAAGATGATATAAAGTTACAAACTTACATATAAGTAGCCTCACAAGGAAAGGACGATTCTAGAGTGTTCCAAATAACTTCTACTTGAAAACCATTTGTCTTCTTCTCGATCTTTGTAAAGGGTCTTGGCGAAAAGTCACATTCTTTAGCGTTTCTTTTTCGTCAGCACTGCGATGAGTCTCATCCTTTGATTTTATCAATAGAACTTTATCATGCATTGTCCTTACTTACTTCGTTGCAATCTCAAGAAATACTCCATAGTTTCCACCTCAAATTGTTGAAATTGCATAAAGCTAGAAACATAGCGACCCCGTCGATGATAAGACTTTAAACCTCCTTCCATGCCTTCTTGGAGAAAGATATCACAATAAGGGAAAGAAAATGCTCAATGAACTTTGTCATTGCACCATATCCTTCAAAACTTCACCTTCATCCCATAGATGCCATCCCACAGTGTAAATTATTCTAATCCTTCTCCCATATTTACGTACTAATGATTTTCGGCTACAAAGCCCCTTTTCACTACTTACCAGCTCCATTTTCATGTGGGCTATGTTTGAGCATCAAGAAAGTCTTGACACTCAAACCATCCTTTCTTTGTCTAAATGAATGATAAATCATCTTACTAATTATTATGGCTTTTGAGGAGCCGCTAGCAAAAATGTGTTTGAATTTGCTCTAATGCATTTTTATCTTCATCCACCACACACCTCTCATACGAAAAATGCATTAGCAATGCAAGAGAGAAAAGCATACCTTCAACTAAAGTCTCGGCTTGAGTTGGAATGAAAAGCTGAAACCCTCGAAAGCTCACCTTGCAGCGGGCGAGCATGGAGAAGGAACAAAATTCAGATTGGCCTACCTTTGTGTGACCACCCAAACATCTAAATTCTTGGGTGTTTTACCCCGCCTTACTCTCAAAAATCTTCATCCTCTCATTCTTGATTGCAAATTCGATAGAGAAGCTAATGTATTTTTGAATGCATGGCAAAAAATATTACAGCAGTGAGGGAAGATGTTGGAGAAGTAGCATTAGGAGCTGATGAGCCATCAAAAGTTGGGAGTGACCATGCAATAGCAATTCATAAGAACAAGTTAGACGACTTGTGAGTTCATTTTAAAATTCTCTCGGAAAGACGGACCCTTTTAGTCAGCAATCGAAATGAAATCGGCTTTGAGTACGATTTTCAATTTTATTAGATTTTTAAGTTTCACAATCCTAAGATGTGGATGACAGAAAGGTAGAAATAAATGTAGTCGTCGAGTAGGCTGACCTAGGTTTCTCTAGCATGTAGTATATGCTCTCTGATTTCAGGGACATGTCACGGGTGCCATTTCTAGTTCATCTTCATAGGATGTGTGTTTTATCATTTATGAACCTTTGCCAAGTAAATTGTATGCGCATGTTAGATTTTTATCTAGGTTCCCTCTCGTAATTACCCTCTATATATTTTTTGGGTTTTTCGATTTTGTATATAGACTATTGAGTTGGATAGGATCATGTTTCGGGTTGAGCGAGAGAGGGCCCGTGCCCATTATACGAGTAACCAGGTAAAACCACTGGCGTGCTCCAGTTATATGGTCAGAATCCGATTATTTTAAAATTTTACTTTTCAAGATAACAACCACGATGAGTAATTTATTTTATTTATTTTGAGTTACTATGTTCGAGTTTTAGGCCATGCGGAGGACCTGGTTGGTGGGGAGGTGTATTAGTATCTCTCATTGGCTGTCGATGGATACAAAACCAGATAGATTGGGTAGCTTTGTATTTGTCTATCGATACATAGAGGGTGTTTATTTTATTAGGAGGATTATATGTTATTAGACTTTTCAATGGATGGTCGTCTCGACAATCTTTCTTTCTCTCACACATTTTCATTGAAGCCAGATACGATTATGATTATGGTTATGATTATGATTATGATTATGATGTGGACATTCAGTTGATCTGGTCATCTCTCTTCTATTGAATTTATAGGCTTTATGACGAATTATTATGCTATTAACTTGAACATTGTTTCATTCTTTATGGGTTTTTAGCAATTTGTATCATGAATTTATCGATCTATTACAAGCTTGGATCAATATAAAATTAGTTTTTGTTTAAAAAAAAACAAAATGTTTATCAGACTATTCGGATATATGGTAAAATGCCCAGCCATAGAAAGCGTATACACTGTGTTCACATAAAATCAAATCCCACCACTCCAAAAGTGGAGTCACTAAATCAACACCGATTAATATGGGATCTCGACTGCAAGCTAAATGGCCCGAGGAGAATTACGCATCCTATACACATCCTTAACAATTCAATTCAATTCGATTAAAGCTGTAGAACTTCTCGATACGATATTATTTTCTTCACATAGTATCAAACCAAAAGCGACATAAAATAGAGTGTGAAAGATACAAAATAATCATATATATAATATATTAGTAACATTGGGGGGGGACAAGAAGAAAAGACGTGTTACAAGGCGGCATCCATCATCAGATGAGCGTAACGAGTTCTATTCAGCGAATGGGTCGACTCTTTGGTTTGGATCTTCGGAATATGGAAGTTCGGTGGCGGAACTTGAACTTTAATTAGGATTGTGGTGGCAAATGGGCCAGTGGATGTATGTTGGATCGCTTGGTGCATCATTTCGAGGTAGATGTAGATGTTGTATTGTGGAAAGCGAGAATGAAGATTAGTCACGATGCAGGTAAATTGATGGGATAAACGATTCACCTCTTGATCCTTTCGTCCAAATTATATTCTGGCTGCATAGTGAGTTGATGGTATTCTACTATCTCCTTAGAGCCCAGTTCCCTCACGTCGTACATTGAGTTCCTCTGTGCCCGGTCGAAGCGGTTCGATTCTCCTGTCGTGCGGCCCTCCTTAAATGGTAAAGCAGAATTGTTGCCAAAACAAGGACGTAAGTAAAAGTTGATTATTTGTTGAGATAAGACATTTGCTTCCGAATGAAGAGGAAGCATGACTCTTCAATAGCAAATCTTGAAGTATGAACATCCTTTAGGCTTTTTGAAAACTGACTTTCAAGCATACCTCGAGCATTACCAGTAGTGCAGTATAGTTAAGGGAAGGCGTAATCGCATCCATTCCCTTACGTATTTTAAAGTGCCGTTTTTGATGACCTCGGGTGAGTGATATTGGATTTATGGTCTTGGAAATAACAAATTCAAAGGCACATACGATCGAGATCACGAATCGAGAAGGTATAGAGACATCTAGCCACAAAAAGGAAGCGCATAAATTGGAAGAAAGGTTTGACAATTTTAATCACAAATTCAAGAGGAGGTTAAAGTGTAACCGATTTTGAGCATGTC